>SNQJ01S0009985.1:97305-111448 GCA_010110895.2 Picea sitchensis | reverse complement strand
TCTTTTTTCCATTTGTATAATATAGTATTTGACATGTTCTTTATTATTTCAAATTGGGTGTGGGGAAATTGAGAGTGATGTGAGGGGTGGGGGGCATAATTAGAGCTTCCACCTTCATGTGGTTGGCCATGTTTAGTAGAGAATGAACTAATCTCGAAACCAAGAGAAGCTCATGAAAAACAAAGTTGATTTGACTTGAACAACTTATCCCGAAAGCCAAGTTCTATTTCCAACTTCCTACGCCTCGAGCTAGTACCTGCACACAAAGACAAACAAGGTTAGGTATTCTTGGAATTTTGGCAAAAAGGTATAAAGGGATTTTTTCATGGCCATCATAAATTCATCATGTAAAACATAAACCCCAATTTAGTGTATTATTCGATTTTTTCCCAGTGAATATGGATGCTCATTAGGCGAGAAGTGACTTGTGAATGGGGCCAACAGTGGCCTATGAATGGGGCCAACGTTGAAATTTTTTCAAACTGTTTCTAAATGCATTGAAATTTGACATGGATAGACTATTCGCATGCCTTAACGATATGGAAGGGTTTCTGGACATAAACCCTAATTTATCATAATGTAAAACATAAACCCTAATTTAGTGGAGTATTCAATTTTTTCCCAGTCATTTAGTGCCTACCTGTCATGGGTTGGTCTAGTTAACACCTCTTTTTTTCCATTTGGTGCCCATACTGACCCTTTCTTTTATAATTCCCAAGAGCCCCATTATCCCCACCATGACCTTTCAGTTCAAAATACATGGACTGTCAATGAGAGGTGATCTGGTCATGGTGTGTAGGAATAGGCCTAGCACCTTCAAAATTATCATTCTCCAAATATCTTATTATACAAATTTTACAAGGAAATTGTACTAGGACTAGACACGGCGGCAACAGTGACCTATGAATTCATCATGTAAAGGAGTTGATCGATCCCAGAGCTAATCGAAACCAAGAGAAGCTCATGAAAAACAAAGTTGAGTTGACTTAAAGAACTTAGCCCGAAAGCCAAGTTCTATTTCCAACTTCCTACACCTCGAGCTAGTACCTGCACACAAAGACAAACAAGGTTAGGTATTCTTGGAATTTTGGCAAAAAATTATAAAGGGATTTTTTCATGGCCATCTTCAATTCATCATGTAAAACATAAACCCCAATTTAATGGAGTATTCAATTTTTTCCCAGTGAATATGGATGCTCATTAGGCGAGAAGTGACCTGTGAATGGGGCCAACAGTGGCCTGTGAATGGGGCCAACATTGAATTTTTTTCAAATTGTTTCTGAATGCATTGAAATTTGACATGGATAGATTATTCGCATGCCTTAACGATATGGGAGGGTTTATGGACATAAACCCTAATTTATCATCATGTAAAACACAAACCCTAATTTAGTGGAGTATTCGATTTGTTCCCATTCATTTAGTGCCTACCTGTCATGGGTTGGTCTAGTTAACACCTCTTTTTTCCATTTGGTGCCCATGCTGACCCTTTCTTTTATAATTCCCAAGAGCCCCATTAGCCCCACCATGAATTTCAGTTCAAAATACACGGACTATCAATGAGAGGTGATCTGGTCGTGGTGTGTACGAATAGACATAGCACCTTCAAAATTATCATTCTCCAAATATCATATTATACAAATTTTACAAGGAAATTCTACTAGGACTAGACACGGTGGCAACAATGACCTATGAATTCATCATGTAAAGGAGTTGATTAATCCCAGAGATAATCTCGGTGAGAAGGACCAGAGTTGATCAATCCCAGAGCTAATCACGTCAATAGAAGCAAACCTTGAAACCACCAATTGTGAAGATTGCAAACAAAGATGGCCAAGGCTTGGCCTTTACATTCCAATAAATTGTTGGTCGTGGTGTGTAGGAATAGGGCCTAGAACCTTCAAAATTACCATTCTCCAAATATCTTATTATACAAATTTTACAAGGAAATTGTAATAGGACTACATGTGGTAAATGGACTCAGGAATCTATCATGTAAAACATAAACCCTAATTTAGTGGAGTATCTGATTGTTCCAAGTGAATATGGATGCTCATTAGCTGAGAAGTCCTTGCTTACAAATAATCATTTGATAATTCTTTATATGGATCTTCAAATCAAAATTTGATTTTGCTTCTTGTAGAAAAAGTTAATTATGAAATTTTGGAGAGGTCGCTTACCATAAAATAAAACACAAAACTCCTACATAACATATAAAATTAAAACAAGACATAAAATAACACATACAAAACTCCACATATGGTACGCATTTCATATGTGGCTCACCAAAAAAAACCACCTTCCAAAGCCCAAAAGGTTTCCAAGATGACAAACTCGGTGAGAAGGACCAGAGTTAATCGATCCCAGAGCTAATCACGCAATAGAAGAAAACCTTGAAACCACCAATCTTCACAATTGGTGGTTTCAAGGTTTAATATTTCAAACAAAGATGGCCAAGGCTTCACCTTTACATTCCAATAAATTGGGAAATCCCCCCTCTTGCATCTGGTCACTTTATCTATTATATAATTTCAAATCTTGTTTAAAGGAACTTATCCCTTGTGGTGAAAATAGAGGTTTGAATTCCTTCAAATATTCCATATTTGTCCTTCATGAAGTTAGCCCATATTGCTTGGGATTTTGATTACACCCTTGAATCTGTTATACATCCTTTCTAATGGTTTTGGCTTCAATCCCTCCTTGGGCCCCATTCAAATCATCTTGGAAAAAACTTTTGACCTTCTTTGCTTCATTTGTTGCAACACCTAAAAGGCTCTTTTCCATTACATCCAAGGAACATGGAACAAGGAAATTTAAGACAACTTTATAGACCACAACATTCAGTTCAAGCTGAGGATCTAAATGTAGAAAATCCTAATCTAGGGTCCATCATATTATTATATAAATCAAAGTATTACTCACATTTGATATGTAAAGAAAAAATATAAGTGTTCCACATTTTTCTCTCTAGTTCCTCAAAGAGATGATACAAAATGCAAGGAGGGAAATCATTAGCCTAATCCCATCATGGATTGTAAAACTACTCATTTGTGATCAATTATAAAGACAACCACACACGATTTCATGATATAGAATCCTGGTGAGGTCAGACATTAAAAAAAATCTAATTTCCAAGCCAAAATTGGTTCTTATCCATCCTCCCACTCGCCTTTTCTTTTGCCTAGTGCTCCTTTGTGTGGTCATTTTCATTACATCTCTTCATGCTTGTGCCCATCTTGCTTAACTCCTCCTCCCACTTTTCCTAGTGCCCCTTGTGTATCACTGTGGCTATGTGATCCTCGAAGAGACATAATATTATATATATATATTATATATATATATATATATATATATATATATATATATATATATAATCCTATTATATATATTATACTATATATATATATAGGAATAATATATATAATAAATTATATATATAGATATATAGATATATAAATTATATATATTATAAATAATAAAAACAAAACAAAAATAAAAACAAAAAACAAAACACATTTAAAAAAAACAAAACCACTAGTTCCGTGCTCATTCCCTTTGAGCTTGCCCCCAATTACTTTCACTCACCCGGTTATTTTCACTCATGCGGTCTGCACAGTGGAGGAGGAAGGGCGCACATGTTTGCACACACATAGAAGGCACGCCATTTGCAGAATGGAGGAGAAGGAGGGGAGCAATTTTCACACACAGAGAAGGAGGCACATGGTCTACAGAGTGGAGGAGAAGGAGGGGTGCATGTCTTCACACATAGAGGAGGGGTGCATGAAGGAGGTAGAGGAGAAACTCCTCGAATAGTTGCATGGAGGAGGGAGATGCATACAAACAAGGGAGGGCTTAAAACCATTGTAAGTCTTCTTCTTCCTCACCTACGATGGATTTTAGGGTTTCTCAGAGGTTATAATTTTTTTATTACATCATAAAAATTCATGCTAGGGTTTCTCGGAGGTTTTCATCACTAGTCTCTTTGCTAGGGTTTATGCTTCATCCACAAATTGCATAATCCTTTATAAACTCAACCCTATGCTTTGCATAATCCACAAACTTAGATAATCCTTTGCTGGGGTTTATACTTCATCCCTACCCTATTATAAACTCAACCTTAGTGTGCCCCTATTTTCAATACTGCAGATTCTCTCAAATATTTTCATGTTTTATTCAACTGTGTAACTTAAATATATTACCACCATTTTTATTCTTATGTATATATGGTGTGATGTGACTAAACTATGGTTTTCGACACTAAGAAATAGATCATTGAATCTTCAATAAAGACCTTCATTATAAATCCCACTTATTTGAGGTGGATTTGTTTTCTAACTATCTTATGCAATCCATGAACTACATAGATGATAATTTTGCATGCTTTTAATGTCATATGTTGAAGGACCATACAATGTGTTCATCATGTAAATTTACATCATTTCAATTTGGATTCAAACAAAAGGATGTTCATGCCCTGATTGAAAACTATCCTTAGAATATCTCACTAGAGAAAATCACAATGCTTATATTGGCCACCCAAATAGAAACAAAGTTTAAAAAACTCCTTCTATTTCACTGGATTCATGTCCTTAGATTGTATACCTAGGTGAATAGAGTACACACACCTACCCAAAATACTGAGTAAAGAAAGATTTTAGGTTTTCTAAGAGGTTGGGATCCTAACTCCTAGATGCAAAAGTCTTACACCTCAAGTTATAATTTCAATGTTTATCTTTAGCTATACTATAATATGAATATCGTTGGCCTAAAGTTTCCTTATCCCTCTATGGAGTGTAGGTACAACCAAATATGTATATATCAGACCTATCATCCAGCTCGAGCGATAAAATTTTGAGAGGGACAAGGGAAACATATCCAACACATGTTACAAGTTGAGAAAACAACTAGAGGTGAAAAGGTCAAGAAAGTTTGGTAGGTGCATGAAATTCTTTCTTGTTGAAGGAGGACCATGCTCTTATGACGATGAGAGAATAGGTGATCGAGGTTCCCTGAGGTACAAACACCTACTAAAAAAGTGGGTACCCAAGGAACTACTGAGTTTTCGGAAGACACCACTGTGGTGGTTAATGAGAGGAGGGGACAGATGAGCTCCATCATCCATCCATGGCCTTGGTTTATTCTCCATGGATGACATAAAGGTAAAATATGGCGATTAGTTGAATTGATTTGATTATGTTGGACCATGTTACAATTCTATGGAGTATGGTTGAATGGGTCCAATATATGCCTAGTATATGGAGATATGCACTGCCACAAATTATATATATAGCTGAAAGACAATAATAAAATAAAGGAGCTTAATTATGTATATTGATGTAAGGCCAAAATCATCGGGGAATATTTCAGGTCTTATAAACAATACAAGACCTGCAACAAGCAGGCGAACCCAATTGCATTTTGAGGATGGAAGGTAATATGGATATTTGTATAAAAAGTGTGAAAAAACCAATAACGATAGGCTTAAGAGTTGTTGGTCGATTACAATATGAGTCGAGTTGACCCAGGAACGTCTTCTTTTTCTACAGTATAAAACCTATTCCATCCCTCTCTTATCTTACCTACAATTTCCCAACCATAATATCACCAATTCATGGATAGAATGAAGCATGTATTCATTGAATATTCAACAAAATTTGATTTTGCTTCTTGTAGAAAAGTTATGAATGAAATGTTGAGAGAGGTCGCTTACCCTAAGAATCACAAAACTGAAAATTAAAACAAGACATAAAATAACACATATAAAACTCCGCATATGGTCCTCATTTCATATGTGGCTCACCAAATAGAACACCTTCCAAAGCTCAAAAGGTTTCCAAGATGACAATCTCAGTGAGAAGGACCAGAGTTGATCGATCCTACAGCCAATCGTGTCAATAGAAGCAAACCACCAATTGAATACCACCCAATTGTGAAGAAGATTGCAAAAATATCTTTATAGTTGGTTTTAGGATTATAGAAACATAGATTTATCTCTTTATATAGAAATATGTATTTTGTTCCCTTGTTCCTCTTAACCAACCTTACAAGATTGTTCTTGTCACATGTTACTTCTAGGATATAAGCTCCTCCAAAAGTGGATTTAGATTGCAATATAGTGGGATGCTCATTAATACATGAAACAATTCCCTAAACCTCTATTCTATACAAACAAAATTGTGCATCACACAAATTTTGAAATTTTAGATGTTGTAAAGATCACTACCACATCCCATATCGAAATTCACAAAAATGATGTAACAAATGCATCGTATATAGAGATAGAAAATAAAGGATTAGTATATGTTGTTTAAGTATCTTTTTTTTTTAGTATAGATTAAGACCAATCATGATATAGGAAATCATTTTGAGATTAACGGTTGTCCCTTTTTAGTATGAAGTATCTCATGAACCTAAATATTCAAATCTTTCCTAATTTATCCTTGATGAGCTCATTTCACTATGAAGTTGAGTATTATGCAACTTTTGACATCAATATGCCTACTATGGGCTTCAGAATAAAGAAGACTTATTTTCAATTTAAATTAACTCCTTCAAGCTTCCTTTCCCTTTCTCTTATACTCTATAACAACTGTGTGAATAATGAGGGTCAAATTATGTATATAGTATGAGGGAAGGAGGAGGAGTTAATCAAACTAGGAGAGAATGCATTCCATTACAACTCACCTTTTGGACTTGACTTCCCAACTCAACTAGACTTGTAGCTAAACTTTGCATGTTATGGAAACTCATCCTTGAGACTTGACTTGTCAATGCATGGCATGCCAACTCAATATGCAACTCGACACATGCAACTCCGGTGCATTTAACTAGGACATGCATGCAATGCAAATTGACATGCATGCATGCAAATTGACAAGCACAACTCCGTGACATGCAACATGTAACATGACTTGTCAACTTGGATTTGACAACTAGAACTAGACAAGACATTTGATTCTTTATACAACTTGAGTCTGACAACTCAAACTAGAGATGGAGCTTGACCTTTTGCAACTTGAGTTTTCCACTCAAACTAGACATTCAACTTGACTTTTATACATGACAATTCATAATTCATTTTCATGGTGGATAATCATGTTACACGTCCCAACACACTAGATCAATACATTTTACATTATTTGTATGAGGAATATTGTTTGTTTCTATCTCTTATAGAGGAAAACCCTCATTAACACTCTTGTTGGTTGGAAAAAAGGGGCACAAGAATCTTTGGTAAGACAAACTGAAAGATCCACCAACTAAATAGCATAATGTTTTCACAACCATTTCCCATTCCAAAACTACCTAGCATGGTTTGGGTTGTAACAACCATTGCCAATTCCCTTCATGGATTTTGTTAGTAGTTATCCTACCACCCAATGAAAACATGATTGAATCTTTGAAGTACTATACAAATTCTCAAAGAATCTAGTATTCGTAACTTGCCACAACACTATTGGTGCCTCTAAAGTTGTCAAACTCTTATTTTAACTTGAATGGAGTAATTTTATCTTCCCTTTGGCCATCATTTATGATAGAAACTCTCAATTGTCCTTAGAGGAGATGTAAGACAATATGAGGTTTTATCTCTAGGGATGGTCCTAAACACTGATAGTGGATACATTGACTGAGTTAGGCCATAATTACAGGGTTCTAACCTAATGAGCTATTATCAAGACTTCTAACCATAAAATTAAACATTTGAAGTGTATATTTGGCATACAAGAGAGATAAGGATGCAATCAAGAGTTTATGTATAGTAGGGACGATTATTGATTCCTTAACCATATCCAAGGGACAAAAATAAGCTCCTTACACCATAAAGGTATCTATGTGGGTCATTATACATGAACATGAGCACAAACCATGACAAAGGACCTTTAAAGGTGATATTTATCCACCAAGTGAAGTATAGGTACCATTATGAGGTCTTATATGCTATGGATGGGTCTTAAGCTGGCATTGGTCATGGTTGAGGGAGGAAAAAAATCCCTTTCACCCTAGATGAATCCTTTAGGGATCAAGAGCCAACAAAACACCATAATCCATATAACATTTCTGTGATATAGGTCATCATTGTCCTTCAAGTGAGATATGAGAATCATTAAGAAATGTGTGCATCAATTATGGGTTTCAAAGACTTAGCCACAGTTGGGGGAGAAATACTGGGAATTAAACCCTAAAAGAATATTTCTGTCCAGTGGGCAGCAAATGATCAATTGAAATTCCCTATAACACAAGCCATCTAAAATGCATCTTTTTCTATATGAGGGATAATAGCAGCCATTATGATTTTTTGGGTAATAGGGATAGGTATCAAGGAATTAAACACGATTGGGGAAGGAAAACAAGGCTTCACACCCTAAATGAATCTTATAGTTCTATGGGAAATATTCCCAAACCTACAAAAAGATTTAAAAAAAGTACCTTTGTCCTTCAATAGAATATGGAGTAATTTTAGCTTACATTTGGCCATCATTTATGATCGCAACTCCCAATTGTCCTTAGAGGGAGATATGGGTGCCAATATGAGATTTTATCCACTAGGGACGGGTCTCAAACAATAGATAGGGGAGAAATTTATGGAATTAGGCCATAGTTAAGGTTTCTAACCTAATTATCCATTATCAAGACCTCTAACCACAACATTGAATATTTGAAGTGTATCTTTGGAATATAAGAGGGATATGGATGCAATCAAGAGTTTTGTATAGTAGGGATGGGTCTCAATTCCTTAACCATAGACAAGGGACGAAAATAAGTTCCTTACACCATAAATGATCTATGTGGTCATTGTCCATGAACATGAGTGCAAACCATGAAAAGGACCTTTAGGGTGATATATATTTAGCCCCCAAGTGAACACGTCATAGGTACCCATTATGAGGTCTTACATGCTAGGTATGGGTATTAATTTGGTATTGGTCATGGTTGAGGGAGGAAAATAAGTCCCTTTCACCCTATATTAATCCTTTAGGGATCAAGAGCCTCATAAAAACAATTCATAATCTATATAGCTTCCATGCAAAGGTCATAATTTTCCTTTAAGTGGAGATATGAGAGAATCCATTATACATGCATCAATTATGGGTTTTAAGGACTTAGCCACAAGTGGGGGAGAAATATTGGGAATTAAACCCTAAAATAATATTTTTGGGCTAGTGGGAAATGATCAAGGCCTTGAATTACAAAATACAAGCTCGCTCTAAAACGATCTTTGCATAAGGAGTGATATAAGTGCCATTATGATTTTTTGTGCAATAGAGATAGGTATCAAGGCCTTAAACATGATTGGGGAAGGAAAACAAGGTCATTAATTCTTAAATGAATCTTATAGTTCTTATGGGAAATATTCCTCAAACCCACAAAAGCCTTTAGAAAGTACCTTTGTCCTTCAATAGGATATGGAGTAATTTTATCTTACCTTTGGCCATCATTTATGATAGAAACTCTCAATTGTCCTTAGAGTGAGATATGGGTGCCAATATGAGGTTTTATGCACTAGGGATGGGTCTAAAACAATGGATAAGGGAGAAATTGATTGAATTAGTCCATAAATAATGTTATTAACCTAATGAGACATTATTAAGACCTCTAACCATAACATTGAACATTTGAAGTTTATATTTGGAATATAAGAGCGACATGGATGCAATCAAGAGTTTTTGTATAGTAAGGATGGGTCTTGATTCCTTAACAATATACAAGGGACATAAATAAATTCCTTACACCATAAAGGGATCTATGTGGGTCATTGTTCGTGAACATGAGCACAAACCATGACAACAGACCTTTAGAGGTGATATTTATCCCCCAAGTGGAACATAGGTACCGTTATGAGGTCTTACATGCTATGGATGGGTCTTAATATGGTATTGGTCATGGTTGAGGGAGGAAAATAAGGCCCTTTCACCCTAGATAAATCCTTTATGGATCAAGATCCATAAAAAAACACCATAATCCATTTAGTATTTCGTATATAGGTCATTATTGTCCTTTAAGTGAGATATGAGAATCATTATGAAATTTGTGTGTCAATTGGAGGAGCTTCTAGCCTAGAAGTAACATGTGACAAAAACACTCTTGTAAGGTTGGTTAAGAGGAACAAGGGAACAAAATACATATTTCTATAAAAGGGAATGAAATCTATGTTTCTATAATCTCTAAAACCAAACCTTGAAACCAACAATATTTTTTATAGAAGAATCAATTCAAGAGTTTACAAGTTTATCACCATCAAAATAGAGTGAATGTTTCATTTGTGAATTTATTTTATTTTATTTATAAATGTTCCATTTGCTAATTTTTGCTCGATGTTTCATTTCCAAATATTTGCTAATTTGTATGTGTGAATGTTTCACTTGATAATATTTTCCAATATTCCATTATTTAATATATTGTTTTTTCAATATTTCTTGCATGTACTAACATTCTTCTTGAAATTCTACCAGAGTGGTGATCGGGGAAAAGGCCCTGAGTGTGGAAAAGGGCCCGTTCCTAGCACCGCATCGGCTGAAAATGATGAATATATAATTGATGAAGAGATATTTGATTCTATAGACCCCTTGCAGACAATTGAATTGTCCCTAAGAAAGGCCAATAGGGAATTTCGGGATTTGGTCGCTGCTGGGTCGGAAACTACTGAGGATTTCAAAAGGATAGTTGAATTACGCGTTAATATAGAAAATTACAGGGTAATTCATGCCTCTAACAATATCAATTTTTGGTTTGAAATTTTGTAATTTGATATATGAAATTAACACATATTTCTCATTGTAGAATTTTGTGAGATCGATGAGAGGGGAAGGGGAAGGTCCTGGTAGCAGCAGTGGGACTGCAACAACAAACCCACATGGCCACATAGCCATCAAGCTATTTTCCACCCCAAGTGTGCTGCCTGAGACTGATTCTATACCTTCCAGGGGTGATGCCACACCTCCACAACACACGCCAGATCGTGCAGGTGGTGCACATGATCATGGATCTGATCACTCTTCCGTTGATTGTTACCCTGGTGCTACACGTATCCAAAGCACATGAAAAACCACGGTATCATTTTTGGTCGACTAGGACATGGTTCCTCTAAAAATAGTACAGCTACCAGGTATTTAATATATGTCTTTATAGATATTCCTGTTATATAATTGTTTAAACAATCACATATTAGTGAGATTTAAATTAATAATGATGACAATGTTTTACAGGAAACAATGTGTTCTACAATAGTTTGCATGACTATGCATTAGAACTTTTTGGGTCAACCATTCGACTATGATGGAATCAACAAGATTCCAAAATGAAAAGCCTTCTTATCTCCAGACTGGTTGGAGAGTTTGGTGACTTGTTCAATAAGCCAGAAGTCCTAAAAAGGACCGACAAGCATTTGAAACATGTTAGAGAGGCATATAGGAATAAATTAGTACAGGACCCCAAGTGCGAACGCCTGTCCCCGAGAGGGAGTGGAAAGAAATTATTCTCGATGCAAGAGAATTAGCGATGAAAGCACAAGGGAAGAAACCACCTGGCCCTGGAAGGTAAGAGGTGTTTTCAATTGATGGTATTTTGTTTACTTTACGAGGAAAACAATGAATATCTAACATATTTCAAAATATTGCATAGATTCCAAGACACTTCCAAGGCAACAAAGGCAAGACAAGAAAAACACGACCAACATAAACTGGGACAAGGTGGTTACAGGAGATTGAAGGCATGGGTTGTAAGTGCCTAAACATTTTACTTTTTTTTTATCATCGTCACAAAATATGTAATTCATGTTATCTAGTGACTAATGATTTTGATATTTCTCAATGAAGGGGGGTTTGTTCAATGAGAAAGCCATAGAACAAGGTCTAAAGGTTAGGTTCACGTAGGGTTTTGATGGCATGGTGGCATGAAGAATAATCTTGGGGCAATCGCCATGTGTCTCTCTTGAGGACATGGTAAATAAAATGAAATTAAAAACTTGTTGATTAGTTTTTACTCATTGATTACTTGTAATGTAAAATATATTTTTTATTCATTTAAAATGTAAAATAATGTGCCTTTTCCACATTCGCAGGAGAGTAACAATGCTAACAATGCTCCCGATGTACCTAGCACAACCTTCCCCGCTATATCGGAGAACGGTCACGATCACCAGGACCTACTCTAACCTTGGCCCGAAGAACGTGAATGCTCTTCAACTTCTCCGTCGGAAGTTCTTTACCCACAGTCACTCTATACTGATCTCCCTTCCAAATCGGGAAATTGGAATTCGTGATTTCACGAATCCTGTGAACATGGTTCTTATGCAAATCAAAACTCCGAACCCTGATCTCCGATGGTCAAGGGTCAACGCCTCCAGATATCGGGGATTTCCCTATCGGGAAATCGATACCTACGATGTTGCGATTCATATACACGGTGAATTCCTGAACCCCGAATTCTGATGGCACATGCGCTGCCTCCCTGCCACGTCACCTTCTCTCCCTGCTATATCAGGAATCGCGGGATCATGATTTCAAAGGTTGTGATACTTGTGTTTTGGAAAACCCCGAATGCCGAACCCCGATTCCTAGGGATCTCGCGCCACCTGTCCTGTGGAAATCAACGGTTCCGATTACTTCAGGAAATTGCTACTCGTGATTTCAATGAGTATGAACTCTTACCTCGTTAAACGCCGAAGGCCAAACCCCGATGGACTTTGTTCCTCCCCTCCTGCGCCTAAGGATTAAACGTCGCGCAGTTTCTCCAAGATCCAATGGTCAGCAGGGTTCTGCGGATCCCTCCTGGGAATCCTGGCCGTTGCTTCCCCTCCTTGAGGATTTCTCCTGGTCCAAAGCTCTGTCCTGCTCGAGCCTCTCCTGGGTCTGTTCCCACAACATCTATGAAAGGAACTATCCCTCCTGAGCTTGTAAATTCTGCCTCCCTCAGAGACTTCACCCACACTTTTCTTGCTCGACCTTCAACAACTCTCTAAGTGTTGAATCCTTCCAGACCCTATGTAATTCCCGCAACAACAGTCCTTAGCTTCCTGCTCAGATTTACGATTGAGACTTCGAATCCGGCCTGCACCTCTCCTGCACGGCCCTAATAACCCAATTCCACTTCTGGGCAGATGGGAATAAGATTTTAACTGTCTAGCCTCATCAATGCACTCTATGCGGATGAATTCAACTGCACTCTATGCAGGAATCTCCTAGCTCAGACAGAGAAACAATTGGAATTCATTCTCCTCTTTCTCACAGATTTCAATTCAATTATGAAACCACATACACAACATATCAAAGAAAATGCATGACAAAAAGAAAACATTCCTGAGCATAATATCAACACAGAGAAACAACACAAACCATATAGCTGAATCAAAGACTCTGTACATGGGTGTTCTCCACAAGTTCTCTGCTTTGCTCTTCTCTTCAGAATGCTTGATGATCCTGAATAATGTTACAATGTACAAAGGAGGGTGCCTATATTCCATTTGCCCTCTCGAAATCTACAACTATCAACTCTACAATCAATTCCTATCTAACAACATTAAATCTACTAAATGCCTCAACTACCTAAGGACGAGAGCTTAAAGGCTCAAGGTCCATTTAAAATCTACATAGTGCACTCCTTATGAATGCCTTCATTTAAAGGGCGGAGCAACAACTTTCTAAAGTATTTCAAAACGTGTGTGTTGGCGTTATCCAGTTGTCTTCTCTGCTTCACGTGCTGGCTCGCTTGATGAGTGAGCGATGCTCCTGCATCATACTCCTCGGCTCGAAAATTTCATGGGCTCCTATCCATGAACTCCTGCACAGTCTGCCCATGTTTCTGTATCACTACCTCAGTCTCCCAGCTGGCATCCTCCACTGGGTGATTCTTCCATTTCACCACGTATTCAAAATACTGCTTCCGCCTGGTCTTCTTGCCCAATCGCTTGTCCAGTATGCACTCCATCTGCGGTTTCTCTGCAACTGGTAATTGTTTCTGCCACTGGACCACTGGTTATTCAGTTCCAGCCTCTGCTTCTCCAGCCCTGTATGGGTATAAATCCAAAACATTAAAAATAGGAGATATCCCGATGCCATCCGACAACTCAAGCTCGTATGCATTCTCCCCGAATTTCTTTAGGACTTTGCATGGCCCAATTTTCTTCATCTTGAGCTTGTTATATGTT
>SNQJ01S0009985.1:66352-88813 GCA_010110895.2 Picea sitchensis | reverse complement strand
TAAATTTAGTTCATATGATTTCTAAGATCAATGGTCACCAATTCATTTGTAACAACTAAGAAGAGTCTCTTTAGCATGTCCCTTTCTCTATTCCTCACCTTTAGAAATATTGCTAGCATCTCCTCTATCATAAAAAAAATATGCTTTTGTTTCCATTAGGAGACATGAGCTTCTTGAAGCCCTCTACAATTGACATAGAGTCCTTGGTGCACCCTTTTACCTCAACAGGTTTCCCTCCCACAAGATATATATCATTAATTCATTTTATCCCTTGCTCCATCCAAATTTCCCATAGCCCTACCTCATGTCATATATTTTCTTTTGGAGACATCAAGAGAGTTGTTCACATGATCAATAACAATAGAGTTACATATGAGGAAGAACTACACATTGAGTTCCTCAAACATGGTATTCACTCTATCAACTTACATATTGTCAATTTGTTTGATTTATTGAGTTGTTTGATCAAGTTCTCCTTTCACATGGTTCCACCATATCATCCAACCCATTTTGAAATCAAGGTTTAGTTAAGATCCTACAATTACATGACCATCATGATTGGACACACTTAAATACCTGTTATCAAATTTAGTTAATATCCCATGTTGAATGGCATAATTTATTTATTTTTAAAACCACGACATTGGTCGCTTTCACGACTAACATGTTCGTCGCTAGTATTGTCAATTGGTCGCAAACCCCAACCTATTAGTCACTAGAGCGACCAACCTGTTAGTTGATCGAGTGACTAACATGTTCGTCACTAGTATTGCCAATTGGTCGTAAACCCCAACCTGTTAGTCGCTAGAGAGACCAACCTGTTAGTCAGTCGAGTGACTAACATGTGCATCGCTAGTATTGCCAATTGGTCTCAAACCCCAACCTGTCAGTCGCTAGAGTGACCAACCTGTTAGTCGCTAGAGCGACCAACCTGTTAGTCGTTCTACTGACTCATAGTGGTGTATTGACTAAGTTTTCCACGGTTGTCTTGGTCACTCTTGTGACTAATATTAGTCGTTCTACCGACTAACATTCGTCGCTAGCCGAAATTTTCCCTATTCTGAATAGGCTTATTTTCTCGGTCGCTAAACCAACGAAGATCCATGTGTGGCCGCTAGACAGACAAATGTATTCTGACAAAAACAAAATCATCTTGGTCGCAAAAACGACTCTATGTCGACGAAAATTTGTCTCTACTTTGTCGCAAAAACGTTCAAATTTAATAGTGATCGAGAAGAAAATCAATCTGAGGGATTTGATACCAATTCCTTATTGTGATTTTGTTCGGGGGTTTTTAATCAATAAACAACCACCATGTCTTGTCCTTTTTTTGAACCAATGTAATTGATTTCCCGCAAGGTGAGGATCTTAATCAAATGTGATATTTTTGTATTAGCTCTTGAATATATCATTTTATCTCCTCATTCTTCAGAAGAGAGTGTTTGTATATCAGGTCATTAGGTATAGGGGTAGCTAGTGTCAAATCATTTTCACACTTTACCTAACAATACAAAGGTACCCTTACATGTGAGGCAAATATATCTATGTATTATTCCACCATCTTATCCACCTACCTCTACTATGTAAAGAGACCCCTTACAAAGGCCTTAGTGGTTGTAGTGATCTTTTGTTCACTTTCTGACCAAACTACGAAGAGGAAAATCTTCTTGGTATGAGAGATTACTTTCATGTACTAATTCACTATGATCAAAGAGATTGCATAGTTAAGGATATCTTTGGTATCCTATAGATTTCACCTCTCAAAGTAACAATGACACTACAAGGCCTAGACTCATAATAGCATGACACTTCCAATATATAGTTGTCCTAAAATAGCATCACAAACTTCAAGCAAGGAAACATCATACAATTCTTCATATTTGAAGGGTGTTGTCACACCCCCAATAGTCATTCCCAATTATAACCTTGGAATCTCATGGACATGCGAGACTTCAACGGTTCTCACTTGGTAGCTTGGATCAACCAAGGATACTTCACTCGGACTACGCCTCTTCAGCTAGAGCATACCCATACTCTATTCTAGGCTACATAAAAGTCACATTCCTACTCTATGCAACTCAATTGTATACTTAGACAATTGTTAACATTCTTTAACACTTAGTCATTCTGGCATGTAATATAAAACATGTGAAACACAAGAGACACAAGTATAGTGTGAGAAGTGCCTAATACCTGACTTCATTTATTATATTGTGATACAAATATAATACAATGCATAGAGGGAACTATTGTCCCAGCTACAAAGATGGGAAGAGTCTCATGACTCGCCCCATACAAAAAAACTATCTAGACTTGCAAATTTGTCACACCAAGACTCCTTCGTCGCACCTCCTTGCCTTAGCCTATGATGCACCTCAATTGTGCGCCCACCTTAGACTAACATATTGTTTTGTGCCTTGCTCACTTTCCTCTCCTATTGGTTGTGCACCTTGTTCTCTTATATGGACTCCAAACATCACCTTCCATAATTGTCACGTCCTTTGGGTATGTTGCACCCCTACACAAAGCATCATGCCCAAATGAATCAACGCATTCAATCAAACCTATGCACTCTCCAACCTTTGCGTCTCTTAGACCGATGCACCCCATCCTTGGGCGTGCGACCCTTGTCTTGTGATCTTCCTTATGTCAATCTACGTGACTCTTTGTGGGTGTGTCGATGGGGTCATCTGACTTCCCTAACATGTTCATGTTGTCAAGGGAAAGTGGGTCCACTCCTTAGGCATGCACCCAAGTCACCACGTCCTTTCCCAAATGCAACCCAAGTCTCCACCATCTTTCACAAGGGAAGTGGGGAGTGTGCCCCTTTGGGTTTGCACATCACCATTGTGCGCCCAAGGTTCTCTTTCTTGTTCCCATAAGACAAGTACTTTCTCAACCGGTCGTATCCTCCTTTTTATCTCTTCCTGATTCATCTCTGAATTCTCCCAAGGAGCGTGCATGCTCAATGGGTGTTGTGGAAGGAATTGCATCCTCCCACACTAGATTTGTTTTCATCCCGACAACTTTCGTTGCACTTGCAATTTGTAGTAACCTTTTTCAAACTCCTAAATCACATCCTCACATTTCCACAAGGACTCATATCTCTCCCAACTATCCTCTTAGTCAATTTTATTCTTCCAATGGACAAAGTACTCATGCACTCGACTTCTCCCTTGTACCAAGATGAAATGCACCAAAATATTCTCCGCCTCCAACTTTGGATTATCTGCAACCATGGTTGGTGCTTTGGATGGCTCAACTTGACTTGGGTCATTTGAGTCCCTTCGACATGACTTGAACTGGATAATGAGGAAGAAAATATCAATATGTCACATGTAGAATGACAACTTCAATCTATAGGTGACGTTTCCAATCTTCTCGAGAACTTTGAACGGCCCCTCATACCTTCACACAAGAGATGCAACCATTCCTTTAGGTGGTGGGAACTAATCTATGCTCGGCTTGAGTAAGACCAACTCTCTTACTTGGAATTCTACATCACACCTACTTCGATCTACCCACTTCTTCATTCTATCTATTGCATCAGTCAAGTGTGTGCGAGCTATCTCCAACCGATCCTTCCAACTCTTCACAAAACCCATGACTAATGGATTCATTCCATAGTATCCCTTTATCACAAAATGAAGAGTTGTGGGTTGTCTATTTTTCAACTCGAATGGACTATAGCACGTCATTGAAATCTTCTGCATATTGTAGTTGAATTGGGTGGCATACAACAAGTCTAGCTAATTCATATGATCTGCATGTACATAGTGTCGCAAGAAGTCCTCCAGAAGTGTGTTGATTCTTTTGGTATGTCCATTTATCTGTGGATGTTAGGATAGACTCTTCAAAAAATTCATCCCCGCAAGCTTGAACAATGTTATCCAAAATTTAATCGTGAACCTTTCATCCTTGTCTGATGCAATGTCCAAAGGAAGACCCCAATACTTCATTGTATGCTTGAAAAACAAGTTTTCAACTTCTTTTGCGCTGCAATGAATATTTGTTGCAACGAAGACAACATACTTGGAGAATCGATCTACCACGACCAAAATCCCATTGTATCCTTGCACCATCAAAATTTGAGTGATGAAGTCTATCGAGACACTCATCCAGGGTCTCTCCGGAATCAGTAAAGGTTGCAACAAACCTGCCCTCATTCTGGCATTCGCCTTATCTTGTTGACATACAAGGAAAGTGTGAATGTACTCTTCCACATCCTTCTTCATCTGCTCCCAAAATTAGCCTCGCTCCAACAATGCCAACATTCTCCATTCTCATGGGTGGCCATCCCAAGGTGAGTCATGAAAATCGTTCATGAGTTCCCTCCTGAGGTTAGACGACTTAGGGACATATATTCGTTCCCCCAAAATACAATAGTCCATCGTGTATCCAAAACTTCCATGTTTTTCCATCCTTTACCTGCTTCATGATATTCTTCATTGTTTGATCATTCTCTAACCCTTGGATTTTTCATGCAACTCTTCCAAGACATGAATTTGACTGCCCCATGATGTAGGCAACTCGTCCTCCTCCTCTAGGACAGTGAGTTGTGCCTTTCTACTCAAGGAATATGTGACATCATTGAGCCTGCCCAGCCTATACTCAATGTTCATGTCAAACTCTACGAGGAATTCTTTCCACCTTTCCTACTTGGGTGACAACTTCGACTGCGTCGCGAAGTAACTTGTCACAATGTTGTATGTCTTCATGACAAACGACTTTCCCAATAAGTAGTGTCTCGAAGTCTGCAAACAATTTACTACTGTAGTCATCTCTTTTTCGTGAATGGGGTATCTCCATTCACGATCTTGGGTCTTTATACTCTCAAAGGCAATTGGATGTCCCTCCTGCATTAAAAATCCTCCAATGGAAAACTTTGATGTGTTTGTCTACAACTCAAACGATCATTCAAAGTTTGGCAGCTTCAACACGGGAGCGGTGACAATTCTATGTTTTAGCTCCTCAAACGCAAACTTGCACCTCTCTATCCAATTCGAAGATTTCTCCTTTTCCAATAAGTCAGTCAATGGTGCAACAATCTTGGTGTATCCCTGTGAAAACTTGTGATAGTAGTTGGCTAGCCCAAGGAAGAGTCAAGACTCTCACGTCACGAACAGTCTGCGGTTCTTCCCAATCTTCAATTACCTTGACCTTTGCAGGGTCCATGTGAATGCATCCTTGGCCAATCCAATCCCTAAGAATGGTATCTTAGTCCACTCAAAAAAAAAACTTAGACTTCTTCAAGAATAGTTGTTTTTGTCCCAACGCCTTAAAAACTTGTGCCAAATGCTTCTTATGCTCCTACATAGTTTCGTTATACACCACGATGTCATCCAAATACACCACAACAAACTTGTCCAAACATTATCACAACACATTGTTCATCAATGTGCAAAAGGTTACAGGGGTGTTGCACAACCCAAAAGGAATCACTAGGAACTCGTAGTTTGCTAGGAAATGGAAACACTTCCATGCTAAACCTAGCATAAGAGAGGAAGAAATATTTAAGCTATAAAATAAATGACAAAGAAAACACACAGTACACAGAGATTTCACCCTGGAAACCCAAATGGGAAAACCAACATTCCTTGAGTGTCTTTCTCTCTTGTTGTCTTATTCAGAATAAAATTTTACATGCCTAACTTTGGTATACACCTAAGACACAATCGACATCATACCTTATTGTTTTACACAAGAACAACCCTGTAGCCAACTCGACTTACATATACATGACCAATAACCTCTAAAATGATTGATCTAAATATTAGATATTCTATGATTAGCTTTTATAGCATTACAACACTCCTTATTTATACACTTTACAGTAGGAAAAACCCTAAGGAAAGGTGCTGAAAAATGGTTGTAGATCTACGCAGATCATTGGCTACAAATCTCGTGAATCTCGGGATTCTGTTGCAATTGACTGATAAGTCGTATTACTAGTTGACCTTCATTTGGTCTTTAGTCAGTTTCCACATGACCACATGTCGACCTCTTGTCGATTACTTCGACTTCGAATTTTTCCAGTCGATCCACCTCGACTTTCGACTTTCAACTTTCACTGCCAGTCGATCCACCTCGACTAGACTTTCATTGCAAAGAATATAACAACCCAACACTCTCCCACTTGTTGTCTTCTTTGATGAAACTGGAAGATTCCTAAACTTTTGTTCACAGACCCAAGGCAACAATGTCCATTGCCTCTCTGCACCAAGAGAGCTTCACATCACTCACAGACTTGGTCAAAGAGTATGTTGTGTTTTCCAACGTGTCTACTTTTTCTAGCAACACCTTGTTGTTTTCCACCATGTCTCTCATGAAATGTTATTGTACATCAATATTCTTAGTCTTAGAATTATAAGTTGGGTTCTTTGCCAAAATATTGTTCTTTGACTGTTGCAACTTATCTTCATAGATCTCTGCTCAAACTTGATTCTTGAACATAGTCATTGCATTCATACTGATTATTTGCTTCCATGAGTGGTTATCATGTATTTAGCTTTTGTTGTTGACAAAGATACGACCGCATGTCACTTACTCATCCAACTTATTTCTCCACCAAACATATTGAACACATATCCACTAGTCGACCTTCGTCAATCCATATCTCCAGCCCAGTCGGCGTCAACAAATCCATGTACATTTACTTCACTGTCACCTCCAAGTTTTCTATGGTAGCATATAGCATAGTCTTTTGTGCCAGACAAATACCTAAATACTCTCTTGATAGTTGTCCAGTGCTCATTTCCAAGTGTCGACATGTATCTTCTCAACACTTCCACTACATGGGCAATGTATGGTCGAGTGCATACCATCGCATACATTAGACTACCAAAAACACTTTCATAAGGAACACACGCCATATCCTGTGTTTCTTCCTATGTCTTTGGACATTGTTCAATAGTTAGCCTTTCTCCCACAAGAATTGACACCTTTACAGGTTTGTAATCCTGCATGTTGAAACGTTTCAAAATTGTTTCAATATGCTTCTTTTGGTTCAACCAAAGCTTCCTAGCTACTCAATCTATTTTTATCTCCATTCCCATAATGAAGTTCGTTGCATCGATATCCTTCATGTCAAACTTGGAGGATAATTGCTTCTTCACCTCCTTTATTGCATTCATATGTTTCCAATTAGCAACATGTCATCGAAATATAATGCTACATATATGAAACACCCACCTTCTTCTTTGGAGTATATGCAGTGATAAACTTTGCTTCTCACAAATCAAAAACTAAGGATGTATGTGTCGACCTTTTGGTACGACGTCATTGGTGATTGCTTTAGACCGTAGAGGAAGATTTTCAATTTTCACACCAAATCTTTCTTTCTCCTTACTAAAAATTATTTAGGTTGTTTCATGTAGATTTCTTCTTCCAGGTTCCCGTGTAGGAACGTTGTATTTACATCCATTTGTTCTATTTCCAGATCAAATGTTGCAGCTAGAGACATTAGTACTCTAATGGAAGTTAATTTTGCAATGGGAGAAAAAATCTCACCAAAGTCGACTCCTTCGAGTTGGGAATATCCTTTATCTACCAGTCGAGCTTTGAATTTCTCAACTTGAAATTTTGCGTTCATATTCTTCTTAAATATGAATGCAAAAAAATTTCCTACCGACGAGCTTTCTTCCAATATGTAATTCAACTAAATACCATGTCTCATTCTTGTGCAAGGATTCCATTTATTCGATCATGGAATCCTTCCAGATTCTACCCTATGCCGAGTCGACTACCTCCCTTACCGACTTGTGCTCCTCATCGATGACACTTAACACAAATGCAAAATGGAATTCAGGTGGACTATACCTTTCGACTATTTTTCTTTCTCGTTCAGACCTCCTTACAATCAGGGTCAATTATTCCACCTCTTCATCTTATTCATTCGTCTCATCTTAATCATATTCTTCATTTCTCAGTTCAAACCTCACCTTCTCTGGATTATTCTTTGTTTGAATCGTCACTTCAAACTAGGACTTCCTTCTGAATTCTATGAAAAACACATCTCAACTATACATTGTTCTCCTCGATGCAGGATCCCAGAGCTTATATCCTTTCATTCATTTTTTGTATCCAATGAAAATACACTTGACTGCCTTTTTTTCTAGCTTGCTCCTATTTTCCTTGTGAATATGCACAAATGCATCATAGCCAATTACTTTGAGATGTGAAACCTAAGGCTTCTTACCATACCATACCTCATGTGGACTCATGTCAAATAGCGTCGACGAAGGAGACATGTTCACCATATATTTTTCTATGTTGATTGTCTCTGCCCAGAATTCTTGTGCGAGCCTACCACCACTGAACATGCTCCTTTCCTTGTCCATCAATGTTCTGTTCATTCTTTCAACAACTCCATTTTGTTGTGGGGTATAGGTTGTGGTATTTTTGCGTTCTATGACACACTGCTTGCAGCACTGATCAAATTCTTTTCCATAGAATTCATCATGGTCGTCAGTTCTCAGCACCTTAATATTCTTATTTGTCTGGTTTTCTACAAGAGACTTAAAATATTTGAATTTATCAAAAACCTATGATTTCTTCCTTGGGAAGTATATCCATGTATTCCTGAAAAAATCGTCTATGAAGGAGACATAATACATGGATCCACCAAGTGAAGCCACTGAAACAGGGTTGAACACATCACTATGAACCAATTCTAGAATCCCCTTTGACCTTGTCACTCCAGATGGGAACCTCACCCGACTTTGTTTTCCATATATATAATGTTCACAAAATACGACTTCTAAATTACATGTAAGAAAATATTCGACCATACCTTTTTTATGCATAGCTCGAAGTCATTTTTCTCCAATGTGTCCCATCCTCTCATGCCATAGCATGGTCGGGTCGACTTGACGAAGACTTGTTGATTCAGTTTGAACTGACTCATCCCGAGTTGAGTCAAGTCAATTTCAGGAACAACGATGTTGTTGCATCTAGTCGAGTCGGCATTCCCTAACAACTTGTATGGGGTTCCAATCCAGACTCCTTTCATTAAGACCATCGTCCCTCTGACCATATTGTGTGTATCCTTCTTAAATAGAGTGTGCACTCCTGCATCACTTATATTATTGATAGATATTAGGTTTCTTGCCAAACCTGGAATATGTAGCACACTTGGAAGGGTTCTACTCCTCCCATCTTGCAGTATCAATCAGATTCTTTCATGTCCAACAATTTTGGTTTTCGAGACGTCCCCCAAGAACACATCTCCTCCTCCATATCGTTTATATTCGCAGAACCATCCTCTATGTGGTGTCATATGATAGGATGCTCCTAATTCGATCAACCAAATATCTTGATCCAACTGTGTACTGGTCGACGCCAAGTACATATCACCTCCCTTATCTGGATTCATATTTCTCTTAGTCGATTGATTCTCATCGAATCTTGCATTGACTTCCATTTCCTTCGACTTGCAATCCCTTTTGTAATTTCCAACTTTATTGCATTTCCAACATCTTCTCTTCAACTAGACAGGCGATTTAGATCTACCCTTCGACTTAGACTTTCTACCATAGAATTTACCGTTATCTCTGTCAACCGGTTGACCTCTCACCACTAACGCATTTTTGGTCGATCCTTCCATGTTCTTCCTTCTCTTTTCTTCTGACAATAGATATTCAACCACATCTTCTAGTGCTAATGTAGTTGAATTACTCTCTATAGCCATGACTAAGCTATCCCAAGAGTCTGGCAGAGAACATAATAGGCTAATGCATTTATCCTCCTCAGTGATCTTGATATCCACAAAAGATAACTAGCTTATTATGGTATTAAACGCATTTAAATTCTCATTCACCAAATTGTCCTCTCTCATCCTCATAAGATATAGTTTCTTTCTAAGGAACAACTTATTTACCAAGGATTTCAACTGGTATAAGCTTCCCAACTTGTGCCACAATTTTTTGGCCAAATCTTCACCTGAAACATTCAATAGCACTGAATCTGCAAGACAAAGTTGAATCGTACTCCTTTCCCTTCTCTCGAGTTTCTCCCATTATTCCCTCGACATACTTGCTAGAATGGTACATGGACATACTGTTTCCCATTGTTCTCGATCTATAAGGATATCTTCAATTTTAAGCTTCCAAAGCTCAAAATTCTGGCCATTGAATTTTTCGATCTATGTTCTGGAGCTACTTGTCATTCTTTAAGAACAACTTTAAAGATCTATAAATTACAACTCTCATTGGACCTAGGTTTTAGCTTCAATATGAGGTTGTTAAACCAAGATATGATACCACATGTTAGGAAATGGAAACACTTCCACGTTAAACCTAGTAGAAGAGAGGAAGAAATATGTAAGCTATAAAATAAATGAAATCAAACACACAATACACAAATATTTTACCCTGGAAACCCACACGGGAAAACCAACATTCCTTGAGCATCTTGCTCTCTTGTTGTCTTATTCATTCAGAATAAAAGGTTACATTCATAATCTTGGTCTACACCTAAGACACAATCGACATCATACCTTCTTGTTTTACACAAGAATAATCATGTAGCCAACTCGGCTTACATCTACATGACCAGTAACCTATAAAACGATTGATCTAAATATTATATATTCTACGATTAGGTTTTACATCATTACAACACGCATTATTTATAGGATTTACAGTAGGAAAAACCCTAAACAAAGGTGCCTAAAAATGGTTATAGATCCATGCAAATCATTCGCTACAAATCTCACGAATCTCAGGATTCTATTACAGTCAACTACCAAGTCGGATTACCAGTCTACTACAAGTCGACCTTCATTCAATCTTCAATCGGTTTCCACATGACCACTTGTCGACCTCTTGTCATTTGACCTCTTCAACTTGTTGTCGATTACTTCGAATTCGACTTTGCCCAGTCGATCCACCTCGAGTTTCGACTTTCACTGCCAGTTGATCCACCTCGACTAGACTTTCACTACAAAGAATATAAAAACCCAACATAAATCCCATACCTCGTCACCATGTATATATTTTCCTCATCTCCATATACAATATGCACCTGATAATACCCATGTCACAAGTCAAGCTTTGAAAAGACTTTTCCCTTGTCCAACTTGTCAAAGAAATCTGCAGTTAAAGGAAACAAGTAGGTTCTTCACACTCTGTTTGTTCAATGCTTGGTAATCCAAACACATCCTCAACTCCGAAGTGTTCTTCTTCTTTTAGAAGAGAAATGAGGTGTCATACGGTAACCTAGATGGATGAATAAAACCTGTTTCAATCAATTCTATCAACTTCCACTTCAACTCTTCCAACTCAGGTCCAGACAAACGGTAAGGAACAATTGCATGTGGTTGATGCCCAGGCTCTATCTCTATACGATGGTCAACAGTGCTTCGAGGTGGGAGCACTTTCGGCAACTCATATGGCATTTTTTCTACAAAGTTACCCAACAAGTCAGTGAGCTCAGGTGGAACAAACATACCCACTCCATCCTCTTGAACTTCCCCAACAACTGTTGCATAAATCTATGATCATGTATTCCTTGTTTCTCTCTTCATACTTAGTGCAGACACGAGCTTCACCTTTCCACCAGACTTCCTTGCAGTTGTGCACACAACCCAAGCCTTTTGTTCACCAAGTATTATGTCACATAATCCCAACTCTTCCGAAAAAAGGTTATTTTCTTTTGCACAACAGTCTTTTCAACAGTGTGAAAAAACTTTATTAGTAGACATGCCAATTAAAAAAATCCTTAAGCATCACATAAGCGATGTTAAATTGACAAAATATTGATTTCTGTACAGAGGAATGTGAATAAGGGTATATAACATTTCTTAAGTGATGTCTCAAATGTTGCTTAAGCAATGTTACATTCATAAATTCATTTAAGAGGCATTTATTCCACGACAAAAAAAAACAAATATTTTATATTTTGTTCACATAATTTCAATATTAAAAATATATTTTTCAACAAATGTCAGTTTAAACATCGAATTTCGACCTCAAATGTAGTAGTGAATTAGAAGTTTTCTTCACACTATTTTATCTACTAAACAAGTGTTCACTTTCTTTTAGGGGCATGTTATAGGATAACCAACCCTAGTAAATCCTTCAATGAATCTTCTATAATACCCAACTAGACCTATCAATGATATTACATCATACATGTTTTGGGTGAGACCGCCCCATTACAACATTGGATATTCCGTCTTGAGAAATGGCATGGCCCAAATAGTGGACTTGCTTATTAGAGAACTCACTAATTTCTAAACATAGCATAAAGGATAAATCATGTGCTCCCTTAACTGTTATAAAATAAGTTATAAGTGTTCTTTGTGTTCTTCATAATATTTATAATATGAGAGAATGTAGTCAAGAATTACAAGTACAAATTTATTCTACTCCTTGCAAAATACAATGCTAAGGTAGTTGCTATGTTAGTTAATCCAAAGGGCACTAGTATGAATTCATAATGTCCATATCATGTCCTAAAGCTACAATCTACAAGGAAACTATTCACCTTTCTATTCCTTGATGTATGTGATGTATTTTAGAAGTTCCATGAACTTGATCTCATACTCTTCATTAGCATTGATCCCTTCTTCAGATGATGGAATTCATTTTCCTTCTTTCCATAGTAGTGATCAACAAGGTATTTCTACTTAAAATACTTCTTTTTTTCCAAGGAAAAAAGTCATGTTTATTCATTAATAATAAGAAGAAAATTGCACAAGTTGTGCTTACATCCAAGCCTAAAAGGCCTTAAAGATTGAAGATAAAAAAGGTTAAAATTAAAAAATGAGAGACTCTTCTATGGGGACACTTACATGGCCCTTAGATTTCATATGTCTACGGGGACACTTCCATGGTCCTTAGACTACATCTACATTATCAATTGTATTGGACATGATTCTATCAATTAGGTAACATATCTCGAGGAAAACCTTTGGGGCACTTCCCCTCATTCTGAGGATGGTAGCTAGGATAAACCCTAGATTCTTTAGGGAACAAGTCCAAGTCAACAACTCATGGACAGATTAATATATATCTCATTAACAATTGTCTCATTAAGAGAAAACATGTTAGAAAGTGGGATTTGAACCCAGGTGGGGAGGGTAGCAATGGATCATGTCAATGATTAAAGGTTAAGTAGCCCCCAACAATACCATCACATTTCATTTAGTTATCATCTCTTACTCTATTGAGAGACTAGGGGGTGCTACAAAAATTATTCAAAGATATATGCTTAAAGATTTTGATCCAGGTGGATATTGGTGGGCACCCACCTGTTCCAACTGGCTCCTCTTTTCAGTTTTTAATGCAACACATTTGTTTGTACTTCTTTGTAATTGTGGGTTGTACACTTGCGGGGCTATCTAAAGCCCTACACATCTTCCAGGTGGATACTAGTGGCCTCCCACTTAATCCAACTATCTTATTTTGTATGTTTTCATGTCAGCACATCTTGTTGTACTTCCAAGGTCGTTTTTGGGGCCCTAAACAGTGTTTTTTTGGCTCGCCACAGTTGAACTATAGACAAAGTCAAATTATGATGGTGTAATGCATCGTTCCCGAAAATACCTTTCCAACGGGCTATCACGCGCCTAAAACAGAGATCATATGCAAAAGTAACGACCCCGGGAAGTTAATGTACTAACTTACCCAAACAGGGCCCACATGACTTTTGGTGTTTCATCTCCTAGGGTTAGGTTTTTGGATTTCTAGGGTTTTGGCATTTATGTTTATCATAAAAAATTCTTCAGAGCCTCATTTTAATGATATTCTAGAGAATGAGTGTAGTCGTCACATCTCTTCTCAGAGATAAAGTTGCCACCATTCTAGCGAGTCTTGCACTCTGTATTTTTATAGTGTCTTTACAATTCTTTCATTAATAGAAACCAAGTATTGTTGTATTTATTTGTTTCTGGCAATTTTCATGATTATTTCATTGTAATATCTCTTCTTTCATTTCATTCCAAACATAATTTGGATCAGTGGTATCATAGGAGGCTGCTCTTGATCGTTTTTTAGCGCATGTCCCCGACGAGGTCCAAATATAGCCAGTTGGGTCTCGAGTTTGTCTCTCTTCAGGAAAATCACTCTCACATGCCCAAGAAACCCTCGATGGTGGTAGAAAATAAAAACGATGGAGTGGAAGATTCTATTAACATGTTGCTTGAGCAAGTTCTTGCGTGACAGAGGGACGAAATGATGTATAATTTTTCACACATTCTTCAACGCGTGTTGATATCAACAGATGCATCTTCATCAAGCGACCATTTTGGAGGAACCTCTCCCTTCAAGGTACAAGTTAATTTTGACATTCCCATGTTTGAAGGTCAGATAGATGCAGATGCCCTAGCAAAATGGTTAAATCTATTAGAAGGTTATTTCTCTGTTCAAAAATTTTCTAACGGGGAAAATATCACCTTCACACTCCTCGGGGCTCTCCCCCATGTCAAACATTGGTGGGAAACTTACTGGGAGAAAATTTCCATAGAGGAATTTGGAATATGGGGTCGAGCCCACTTGGGATTTTTTTGTGGATGCGGTCAAAGAACATTATTATCTTGTTGATAATTATGAAGACCAATATATGAGATGGACCACACTGCGGTAAGAGAAGATCCAAACAGTGTCAAAGTTCACAAATACTTTCCATACCTTGTGCACCAAGTAGTGTATCAAAGAATATGAGCGGCATCTGGCTCTGAAATACTATGGGGCTCTGCATAGGTACATCCAAACCGAAATGGATTTCCTAAACAACTCATCATTGGGAGTTGTCTATCGATATGTTGTCAAAATCGAGCAGAAATTTAGGCACCATAACAAATGGGAATCTGGGTCTGCAAATCTGCAACAACCAAATCACGGTAAAGACGACCCTAACTAATAGCCTCTAGACAACCAGTCCAATACACAGGGAAAAAAGGGTAAAGTAGAGACAAAGAATGACACTGGGAAGTGGTGTGACTTCCACAAAATCCCCCAACACAACATCAATGAATGTCACTCGAAACAGTCATTGGTGGCTGAGGTCAAAGACACGGAGCCGAACACTAATTCAGAATCTAATCCAGAAAATATTGAAAACAAACAGATCATCGACGCATACCCCACTGTTATTGTCGCAACCACAACAATTCAGCTAGAAGAACCACTAGATCCTGAAGAGGGGGAGCACCTCTTCCATTCACATATGTGGGTGAAGGGGACCCCATTGCATTTCATTTTTGATAATGGTAGCCAGAAGAACCTATCTCAGCTAAGGTCACCAAATAGTTGGGATTTTCGACAACACCACAGCTACAGCCATACAACATCGAGTGGCTTCACCAGAGACTAGATCTTTGCATCAGCCAGCAGTGTCGCATTTCCTATGGCATCCATCCCTTCAAGGATGAGGTAGTGTGTGATATTTACCCTCTTGATGTCTGTGATGTGGTTTTGGTCCAACCATATATATGGAAACGTCATGATGTCTATGATTCTAGACCCCGTAGTGTCATTATTACTCTGGGAGGTTAGCTCTATAGGATACCAGAGGTAGTTATGACTATTGCTCCACCAAAACATCACCGCAAGGTAATCTCTCATACTTCAAAATTCATCCTCTTCACAGTCTATTCAAAGGATGCACCATCCTACACAATGCACCATCCAAATTAGAGACAACAGGTTGGTGGAACAGATGCAACCCCTCTAGCAACAAGTTTGTGGCGGTCTTCCACAAGCCAAGAAGCACAACTTCTCTAGCAAGGCACGCAACTCACCAAGATTCAGATTCAGAAAATGTTTTCCCCTCTTCCCTGGGCACTTAACCCAATGGAGACCATTACTTCCTAAGGGGTGAGGATTGATCCAGATGGATATTGATGGTCACCCACATGTTCCAACTGGCTCCTCTTTTCATTTTTTAGTGCATCACTTTCTTTTGTACTTCTTTGTAATTGTGGGTTATACAATTTTGGGGTTGTATGAATCCCTACACATCTTCCAGGTGGATACTAGTGGCCTCCCACTTAATCCAACTGGCTTATTTTGTATGTTTTCATGTCAGCACATCTTGTTGTACTTTCAGGGCCGTTTTGGGGCCCTAAATAGTGTTTTTCTGGCTCGACACAGTCAAACTGTAGACAGAGTCAGAGTTTGATGGTGTAATGCTTCGTTCTCGAAAAAAAAAATCCAATGAGCTATCACGTGCCTAAAATGGAGATCGTATGCAAGCGTTACAACCCCAGGAAGTTAATGTACTAACTTACCCAAACGGGGCCCACATGACTTTTGGTGTTTCATCTCCTAGGGTTAGGTTTTTTTATGTCTAGGGTTTTGGCATTCATGTTTATCATAAAAAGGCCTTCAGAGCCTCATTGTAATGATCTTCTGGAGAATGAGCATAGTCGTCCAATCTCTTCTCAGAGATAAAGCTTCCACCATTCTAGTGAGTCTTGCACTCTGTATTTTTACAGTCTCTTTACAATTCTTTCATTAATAGAAATCAATTATTGTTGTATTTCTTTGTTTCTGGCAATTTTCATGAGTATTTCATTGTAATATGTCTAGTTTCATTCCGTTCCAAACATAATCTGAATCAGTTTTCTACTATAGCAAATATTGAAAAAGGATTAAAATAATTGTCGAAAGTATAAAATAATAGTCAATTAAAAAAAAACCTTAAACATCGCAGAAGCAACGTTAAATCGATGAAAGATTGGTTTGTATACGTAAGAATGTGTATAAGGGTATAGGACATGTCTTAAGAAATGTTAATTTCTTAAATTTGTTTAAGAAACAGCTATTGGGGGAAAACTTACAAAAGAAAAAAAAAAAACACAAAGGTTTCACATATTTTTATAGAATTTTGACATTAAAAAGGATTGTTTTCAACAAATATTAGTTCAAATGTCAAATTTCAACCCCAAATGTCGATATTTGTGTACTCTAGCATTGCATGGTATTTGTCCTAATGTTAATTTCTCCATCTCATGTATTGGTCATCATAGTTTCCAACATGGTATAATTCTTTCTTAAGGGCATTAGCAAAAGCCATCCAAGTGGGTTCTATCCTAAATGCTTCAAATTCATCGTTGGCATGTTGTAGATGGTACGTGTCCCACCAATTTTTGACATGGGGGAGGTACTTAAGGAGTGCAAAGGCGATCTTCTAACTATTGGAGAAATTTTGAACATAGTAATAACCCTCAAGAAAACTTAATCATTACTCCAAGGAATTTTTATCTATATTTCCATCAAAAAAAACAATCAAAGTTAACTTGTACCTTAAATGGTGTCATACCTTTGAATTCATTTCATGTTGAAGTTACCTCCATCACCATTGGGAGTTGTTGGAGAATTTGGGCCAAATTATCCATCATCTCATTCCCCCGTTGCCTAAGGGCTTCCTCGAGCAACATCTTGGTAGGATATAATACTCCATTGTCTTTATTTTTGTCTGCCACGAGAGGTCACTTGGTTTGGCAAGGAAATTCTTCACCAAGCTCAATTAGTTTGAGGCCCAACTCCCTGTATGCTAACCTTAAGGGAAAAATGGCAAAGAGTATATTGCTCTAATACCACTGATCTGAATTATGTTGAGAACATAATGAAGATAACAATAACCAATAAATAACACATAGATATTGCAAAAATCACAGTAATATAGTGAAACGCAAACTCTATTAACAAATGAAATGGTGGAAACATTGTAATATCTGAAGCAATAAAAACTAGCTAGAATGGTGGTAGCTTGTCTCTGAGAAGAGTTGTTTCATCTATGCTCATTCTCAAAAATCCCCATCACAAGATGTTGACACTTCCTTTTAACATAAAGTACAAAACCCTAAGAGGCAAAGACTCTAATATCCAAAACCCTTACCCTAGGAGATGAGGTGGAAAAAGGAATAAGGAGCCTAGTTGACACATCAACCTCCTGAGTTGCACCTTTCACATACTAACTCCATATGGGTGTTCATTGCATCATTACAAAGCTTATTTTGAGCTCTATGTGTTTGGCCAGCCTGGTAATCAAGGATTTCCAAGTCATTCCAATCCCCAAAAATACTTGGGAAGTGCCCAAAAAATGCATTAAAAGTTCAGGACCTACAAAATTGTAGTAAAACTAGCAAGGTGTTGGACTATATCTAATCCAATGGTACATTTGGGAGGCCAGCTATATCCACCTATATCACCCAAGTGTTATCAAAGCATCACCAAATGCACCACGAAGACAATTATTTGTGTGCACATCATCCATTTCTAATACATAAAGGAATGGGCATCAATCGAGTGGTTTAGGGAGAGTCTTGGGTTAAGGAGGAAATCAAAATGGGAGGCAAATATATTGGGCTTCATATGTATTATAATGGAAATGATATGTAATCGTGGTTTAATCCACTTCTCATATAATTCCAACAGGAGGTGGAAAGGGTTTAATCCTTTGACTGCTTACCTCAATAGGCCAAGGTTCAAATCACAACAATGCCCAAAAGAGTAACAACATATGAACAAGTTGAGTCAGGATCATCAAGGTCATGTTATACCATCAAAGTGTATCCACCAAAAGTATTTCCACAAGCATGTGTAATGTATTCTTTTAGGATTATTACCTCTACACTTGAATATAAGATGGGCATGCAAGGAGTCAATCTTCCTTGGTTCTTGCATTATGTGTAAAATGTAGTCCAATAATTTAAGGACATAATAGTGAAACTAGGGCCTTTTCTTCACAACTTGAAGAGGGAAAGAAGTATGGAAACAAATGAGTGAAAAGGGAGAAAGATGTAGTATAGAGGTCATCACCATATAACCACCATAAACCATTACCATGAAGGAAATGCAGTGAAGACAATCCATTCAAGGTTGAGTTCCATTTTGTTTCAGGTAGTTCAAAGGGAAGTGCTTGGATGTGGGCTCCATCAAACTCAAATCTCAAGCATGCACAAGTATAGTGTGTGACATCCTCAAACATGAATACTAAAACAACGAGCTCAAATTGTTTGTAGGTCCCTGGAGAAAAATGATACCATTGAATCATATATGAATACCATAATAGTATTTCATCATCATAAATAAATTATCACAACAACCATATCCATCACATTAAATCTAGAAATGGATTGTAGTTTTCATGAGCAATCATCGTCACCACATAAAGTGAGATAGAGAATGTTTCCATAATAAACACAATAGCATCCTTATTACTTTGGTGCACAATAACTAGTGGGTCCATTCATAGCCTATTTAGGGAAAATAATTGGTGAAGTTCAACAATTAGGGTGATGTTCCTGTAAGAAAATATTAAGGCATATAACTTATTGCAACACTTTGAAATCACATTGGTGCTGCTAAAAAATGGGTCAACACATTCCACTAGTGTTAGTTCCATAATTTCTAGTTGTATTTTATCATAACTTACTTTTCTGATTTCTTGGATTTTTCTCCTCCTTTTTAGTGTCATCTTGGCTTTTTCCTAATGACATCTTCCCTTGTACAAGTGGTCAAAATTTGAGTGGAAAACTTAATCATGCAACTCGAACCACAAAGTGGTGAATTTGTTCCTCACTTAGACATCTTGTTTCCTCCATGGAAAATCTCTTCACCCTTGAACATAGTGGATTATTTACATATTAAGCATAGTCAATGTCAATCAACAACCTAGTTTCAATGGCAATGTACATATCAAAATTGAGGATCATATCCAACAATTTTTCATTGTTTGTCCCACCATACAAGTACTTTATATATATGCACATAGCTATGAGGATTTTTGTTACAAATTATAAGGAAATGGCACTCGATGGTTTCATGGCCTTCAATCACTTTCCATTAAGAATTAGGATTATTTGGACATGCTTTTTAAAAGCCAATATGGTTCTTACCAACGATGTATAAATAAGAAATAAATGTTCATGAGTCAAAGTTTGGGAGACACGAAGATTTCATATGTAGGCAATCTTAAGAGTACGAGGGAATGATTATCTAATATAGGGAGAATGAATTATTTTAGCCATAATTTTAGCCCATATTTTATAGACCAAAAGCATTTCCTTCATAAGTATCATATTGTCATTTTTATAAGAGAACCATCATTCAGAATGGTGTTATCATTCCCATAAGTATTTAAATATAACCACTCCAAAGAGCACCTCAACTACCTACAAATTTGAATTGGCATGCACAATTCAAGCCTTGTCTTCATTATGAAAATCAAGCCTTGTCTTCATTATGAAAATGGTGCTCTTTATGTCAATAAAGACATAATATCTTACAATGTAAGAGATACATGAGACATTTAGATCTATCAAACTCCTCAAAGTGCCTTTCTTGTTCCTAAAATGTAGAATGGGATGTTTCCCAATGTGTAGAAGAACAAACCTAACAAATAAAAGATTCATGAGACATTTAGATCTATCAAACTCCTCAAAGTGCCTTTCTTGTTCCTAAAAATATAGAATGGGGTGCCTCCCGCTGTGTAGAAGAACAAACCTAAAAAAAATAACATCCATGCTTACAAAGAGAAGCATGCTTATGTATCAATAGTAGGGAACTTTGATAAAGAGTTAATAGAAACTGATATATTTCACACAACCTTATAGGTTTGTACAAATACAAAGATGAAACTCTTCCTATATCACACCTTTATCCCCGACTTTGGATGAAATCATAAATATGGTTTTCTGTATAAAGCTATTTTATTTTCCTACACCCCTTTGTATAAATTCTCAAAAAGTGGTGAAAGCATATGATAAGTGCCACAAGCATTTGTTGGTCAACATTACTGCTCTCGATATGAATTTAAAACCCAAATACCAAGTAATTTTGATTTTTATCGTATGCCAGCATAAAGTTGGTCTTCAAACCTTTTCTGCAAATGGTTCAAATTTTGTCCTTGGAATCTAGCATCCTCCTTTGCAAATGGAGATTGTCGATGATACATGATATGCTCATCAACTGGTGTGTGTAGCTAGTGTAGCTTGGGTGAGAATCCAAGGGTGCTAAATTTTCCCTCAACATGTTGCTAATGTAATCCACTCAGTTTTCGTACTAATCATAGGCCCAAGGAAATTGCATGGGATATTGATTTTCCAAATATTTCTCTGGAAAACATGTTGATTCATGGATATTTTGTTGCATTCAAAATTCTATGTGTTTATCTAAAAATTCATGGCATGTTTATAGATTTGACATTTAATACGATTATTATTTCAACACATTGGTGGGCCTCTCAAACACTTAGTATGTAATTCATGGAATACGCATTAATACAAGAGATAATGGGAACAAAAAACAACTAAGAATTGAATGTAAATCTCTCAACAATCCACCAATTTTGTACAAGTTTGGTCAAGTTCATCATAAAAATAATGCATAGTTTTTCCTTGCTTCACATAAAACTATTTAAAGATTATGTTGGGATTAAAAAATCTATTAAACTTGGTGAAATTTTCTAACTTGTATGTTCTTGATTAATTTTAGATATAATCTCCCACAAAATTAACCTTATCAACATCACACAAATCACAATTGGGATTACAACAATGAGAATTGTGATTCTATTCATTTAGTTTATAGCATCATCAAATCCTCACTTCTATGTTCTCCAAAATGATCATTCCCCTTTACCCGATTCCATGCATCTTTATCTATCACACTCTTTCAATTTCTTCTTCTTGTCTCTAGCAACATTGGCATCAATGTGATGATGCTTTGCAAATATTTTGAGAATGGCCCATGGATCTCTTACTCGTAGCCTCATCCCAAGCCTCAGATCAAGGAGACATATCATTTGTAGTATTAATGCTTGGAACAACAATTTTGACAATGGGTGGAATTCTTAAGAAAGATAAGGAGAACGTGACATAATTTTTATTATCATCAAACTTATGCATTAGGGATTATGCTCTAACATCCCACTCTTTCATGCATTTTCACATGGTTTGAGAGATAAAGTGAACAATCAATATAATCGATAAAAATAGCATACTCGATGGTATTTATGAGTAATTTCTTTTAGTTTCATGTTTTATGGACCTTGGAAAGCTCCAAATCATTAACATGTCAACTTAAATAATAAGGAATGGTTGCAATAATGCTAGATTGTCACATTCCTAGAATCCTATAATGCAAGTGTCATATCTTCATTTTTTTATAGTATTTTGATAGAGTTATCACCAGGTTTAACACAAGCCTCGAGATCTACTACAATTTCTTCTTTTCTAATAAGATATAGAATGAACATGACTCCCATGGTTAAGCAAAATTGGGGTATGTTCAAAATATGAATATAAGATGTAATGCTCATGCATCGTATGGATACACAAATTACATCTTCTCTTATATGGGTGTTCACAAAAAAAAATTGATTTTGTGATTATGTCTAAAGTTTTATATTGATATTTTTAACACTTTGAAATTCCTACAAAGAAAATGTAGCTCAATGGTTATGATTTTTATTATTATTGATGTATATATAACCCATCAAGAGGTTACATTC
>SNQJ01S0009985.1:26081-65698 GCA_010110895.2 Picea sitchensis | reverse complement strand
TTTTCTTTTGGAGACATCAAGAGAGTTGTTCACATGATCAATAACAATAGAGTTACATATGAGGAAGAACTACACATTGAGTTCCTCAAACATGGTATTCACTCTATCAACTTACATATTGTTAATTTGTTTGATTTATTGCATTGTTTGATCAAGTTCTCCTTTCACATGGTTCCACCATATCATCCAACCCATTTTGAAATCAAGGTTTAGTTAAGATCCTACAATTACATGAACATCATGATTGGACACACTTAAATACCTATTATCAAATTTAGTTAAGATCCTGTGTTGAATGGCATAATTTAAAGAAAAAAAAAAAAAAAACATTGGTCGCTTTAGAGACTAACATTTTTGTCAAGGGTATTGGCAATTGGTCACAAACACCAACCTGTTAGTCGCTAGAGTGACCAAATTGTTAGTCGGTCGAGTGACCAACTTGTTAGTCGGTCGAGTGACTAACATGTCCATCACTAGTATTGCCAATTGGTCGCAAACCCCAACCTGTTAGTCGCTAGAGTGACCAACCTGTTAGTCGGTCAAGTGACTAACATGTTTGTTGCTAGTATTGCCAATTGGTCGCAAACCCCAACATGTTATTTGCTAGAGAGACCAACCTGTTAGTCGTTCTATTAACTAACATTCATTGCTACCTGAACTTTTCCCTATTCTAAATAGCCTTTGTTTCTCGGTCGCTAGTCTGACGAAGATCCATGTGTGGTCACTAGACTGATGAAAAAAAAAATCATCTTGGTCGCAAAAACGACTCTATGCCTACGAAAATTCGTCTCTACTTTGTCACAAAAATGTTCAAATTTAATAGTGAGGGACTGTAGGCTCTCAGATTGAGTTGGCACCTGTGAGAGCATTTTTCCTATTTTCTGAGATACACCAGTCTTGTTAAGAATTCCTTTTCTCGGGTGGAGTTTAGTCCCAGCTTGAGGGTGACCCACTGCTAAGACTGTTGAGTAGTGTGGTCTAAGGCTAGGAGGTCCTTGGAATGTTTTCATGTAGTTGGTGGTCTTTCTATCAAAGATAAGTGTCAATTATGTGTTAAATTAGATGTTGCTACTTTATTTATGCATTTTTTCTTATGGGTTTTTCCTATGTATGCTGCATGTGTTTTCCATTATTATTCTGTATAAAACTTTGTATTTTGATAGTATTTGTATGCTTTATATTGTACATAGTTCAAAAATTTAATTCAAGTAGCATATCCCCAACACCAGGGTGGTTGGGGATGTTACATTTTTCATGTGCGATAATGTGGGATATGACAAATGAGTAATGATTATTCCTCTGCAGAATTCCACGTTATTTTCATCGACCACTTATACTCATTTCTAGAGTATTCCACTTCATCATCCATTATACCTTTCCAACTCTACCACCATTCTGTAAAATTATCATCGCCAAGTCTTTTACCACCTTTCCTTGCTATAACTAATTTCCCTACTATGCATGCATAAATTTTCAATTCTATGAATATGAGTCTGAAACATGGAGGTGAGTTGAAATTCCAAGAGTTGTAACTGATAAATTGAAGTTTTCAAACATGGGTGGACCAGCTGTGCAACATGAGCCTGAATCTTTTTCTTCTCTGCTCCAGTTTTCAGAACCATACAAAAATTTTGAGGAGGCAATATGGATTAATTATTTTGAATGACTGAGAGGGTTTGATAATGTTGTGGTATCAGAATTTGATCAAAATTTAGAAATAGACCATTCAAGGGTAGGAGGAATAAGAGTTTAAGTAATAGAGGAAACCATAGAAGAAGTTATTGGTTTACCTAGAACCGATACACAATGGTTTTGATGGAAAATAACACTTCCCACAAAAAAGATACATTTTTTGGAAGAGGGAGAAGAAGTTCAGTCTAGAGGATGAGGGACAACACTTGAATATTTACCACATCCATGGCAGAAAGTTGCTAGATTATTGAAAATGTACATCACCTGTGAAGGTAGGTACAATGTTGTTTACAATCATGACTTCATTTTGTTATCCCATCTTCACCATGATAGATTAGTAAATATGCCTTACTATCTGTTAAAATATCTACAAAACATGGCTCATTATGCTAGATGAGTAAGAGTGCCAATAACATGCATCACGAATCATGGATTGATAAAATTGCTAGTAGATATGGCACTCAATTTTCAAAATAGACCCCCTCCAAGACTTATATCCAATAATTCAGAGGAAGAAGATGAAATTGAAACTAACAATGATGAGAGAAGTGAAAACAATTTGGAAGAATAAGGGCAGAAGAGTGGATAAACTAAAAAAATCAATAGCCTTGCAACTGTGTCAAAAATTGTGATGCATTCAGATCACAATGACCAGGAGAGTTTTGACCCTGATTATGTTGATCAGGAAGAGCCTATAGAAATATTTGGACAATTTCCTCAAGGATCACCCACAATGGTCCAATCAGAGAATGAAGGGGGTGATACTGAGAAAGAAGTGAGTACAAGAAGACCCTCTGAAAACAATGAAATTCTACCAGAAAATGTTCCAATGGAAGAACCTGAAGAACTTAATATAGAACGAGAGAACATGAATGAAGTATCATCTGCTCTTTGTGATGAGTCTTCACATCATGTTCTCAGCGATAGAATAGAAGTCATTGAAATACGTGATCAGATTCCTCCTATAGAGTTTCAACCATGCATAATTGAGGAAGAAATTCCTCCATCATAAAAAGCAAGAAAATATATTCATCAAAGTTTATTTCCAGTCTTCCAAAATGGAGAACCAGAGACTCTATCACATATCAAGAAGAAAAAATGCCGAAAGTTGAGCTTGTAATTCATATTCTTCATCCTCGTTCACTTGCTTTTACACAAGAACCAATAGGTGAACAAAAACAAAGAAAAGTTGCAACTTCTCCACAAGAACCAATTGACAACCTAAATATTAATGTTGCTAATACACACAAACCTGATGTTAGATATAAGTGAACAAATAAGACATCCAAAGAAGCTAGTAATAAGGAAAATGAAAAGGAGAATCAACTTGAAGAATTGATTTATGAGAATGAATTGTTGAAATAAGAGGTCTCAAAACTACAGGCATATTTGGAAGAAATGAGGAAATCCAAGGCAGGATATCGTACCTTGGGTACATTGGAAAATGTTGCATCAACATTTGAAAATATGGGAGATGAATTTGAAGGAGGACCCCATGAATATATGTGTCATGAATGTGCTAACATCTTCAAAGGGGTTAGATATAAAGTGATTTTGCAAGAGGAACAAGTACATGTAAATGGAAAAGAACAACTTGTTGAGATTCCTCCTGAAACAACTAAATAGATACAGTTTGTTAAAAATTGGAATCCAAAGGACACCACTATCACACAAGAACCAGTGGTGCCGATTATGGAAAAAACTCAATTGTTTGATGGAGAAACACAAGAACCTCCATTTGTGGATAAAGCAATACATACTGAAACCCCAACTAGTATTGTTGATGAAGCCATACAAAGAGAGGATATCTTGGGATTTGTTGATCAGGTTGTGCAGACTGAAGACCTATTGGAATTCATGGATAAAACTATTCAAACAAAACCTCAACCTGATACTATAAATGTTATTTTTCTTTTAGCTAAAGTGAATAAGTGGAAATACCAAGTATCATTATTTAAACAAGGTAATATTCCCTTGCCTCAACATGAAAAAGACATTAGGGAATTAAGAGAAAAATGGGCTGAAGAATTATCATATCAAAAGCATAGATGGGAGAAAGCAGAAACCGAGTTAAAAGAATTAAAAGAGCCAGGAAATCATATCAAAATGTTGAGACAGGAGAAAAAGGTTATGTATACAATGATGAAACAAGTTTTAATTTGTAGAAATCCTTCTCCCTCTTAATCTATTTTATTATATGAACATTTGACTCTCTTCAAGATCAAATCCATTATGAAACACTGGCCACACAAAATCACTTTGGTCCCTGAATTTTTAGAAACTTTCTTTCAAAGTAGTATAACATATCAACATTTGCTTTGTGAACTTTATTTACATGAGCATTCCTTCCAACTAGACAGAATATTCAATATGACACCTTTTGTAGGGGACATTCAACTTCTAGCATTCACTTCTTTTGTCAATAATCAGGTCACATGGTTGAATGATTTTCAAACACTCCACACTAATGAAGGAGAATCTACACTATGGATTAGAAGTAAATTGCAAAGCTCTACCTTTGTTATTACAACTCATCAAAAATTTATTTCATCTCTAGAAAGGTTGAATAATGTAGGGGCCCTTCACAAAAAGGTAATATAATGATGCCAATTAACTATTGTTGATAAACAATCTTTAGAAGTAGAAGGAATTAGATTGAGATGGGAAATAACCATTGATTCCTTAAAGAAAAAGGAACTATACAATCATGATAATTGTATACAAGCTTTATCTCAAGTTCCAGGATATATAAACTACATTCAAACTTGTGGATAAAGTGGCTATGGATGAAGTTCCATTTTCCACTTATCTGGATGCCTGTGAAAAAGTATAAGTCAATGTATAATCTGTCAAAGAAGGTTGAGAAATAATGTTGGGAAGAATTTATATGGACTAATGGCTTCAGACCTCCAAGAACAAAAAAAGAGTAATCATATAACATCTCCAATCTTCATAGGAGGAAATTGTTTTCAAAATCAGACTTAGATTATCCAGGATTGCATGAGGATATGCAATGGAGAATTTGTGGGGAGATGTTGGGTGATGGAAATGACCCTTTTTTCCACTACTTTCTTATTCCTTTTCATCCATTTTTCCTATATTAATCCATTCATACTACTGTCATTGATACCATATTATTCCCTTAGGAAGAAGGTAAACCATATTATTCATTTTTCATATTCATATATATTGTATATGCAAAGTAGAGTAACGTTGCTTTATTTGGACATTTATTCATTAAATTAATAAGAGTTACATGCAGTTTGAAATTTTTTTGAAACAAGGGACTTCGAGTATCATGTGTTGATACCTGGTCAACCGTTGATCCACCACTTCAAATCAGGTCATATGTCATTCACCATCTTAGTGGGAGAACTAAAATAGGCACGATGAATCATCCAGCTCAACTGATCAAGAATAGAATACCACATGTTGAACAACCTCCTGAATGATCACACGATTTCATTATTTCTGGAATTGAATTATTTTGATGTAACGATCTCCCTTTCTAAAATATCATGAACAACTTGAGAATCTTTGATTCTAAAGACTGTTCTGCATAAAGAGATCTCTTTTTCTATTCAGGGAAGATAGAATCTTTAAAAGGGGGAATTCAAACATTTGTGGGGGGGTTAAGAAATCGTATTGGCATAAGAATTGTATGAGAAACATAACAATGTTTTGTAATAGTTAATTTTACAGTTAATGATAAATTTGGCATCTTCTAGAAATTATTGAGCAATTGTTATGTGAGATTTTAGTTACTTTCAATGGACTATGAAGGAGGCAAGGGCCCACTTCCAAAAGATATCAATGTGTTATGTTAGCTTATCATTTCGATTTTGAAAGAATTTTCATTTGCTGAAACAATTAAATAAATTTTCTAATACATATGATTTCTTATGTGTTTTGAATTAATTGATGAATTGATTTGGTTGATGTGTGGATTCTCATGAGAAGTGTGAGTTTTAATCTCTTGTAGTGTGTTTATTGATTGTTGATACACCTTATACATCTCACTGGAAGAATTTATAATGTCTGGTTGAATAGATCATCAAAGCAATTTTTGGTTTATATTTTGAGTGATATAAATTATGCAAGAATGCTTTCTTAGAAAACAATTTTCTTGTGCAATAGTAGAATAAATTTCCTTCCTACAATTGTAACTTAGGTTTATATATTTTTAATGTAATCCATGATTCTTTATTGTAAACATAGGTATTTTCAAATCCATTTTGTGTTGCTCCACTACCTATGAGAACACATTCCCTGACGGAATCACCCCAACACCATAGGAATTACTCCATTGCTAATCAGCATCCATAGTCCTGGTGGATATATTTACATGTCCCCGTGATTAGTTGAATTTTTATTCCTAATCATCTACAAATAAATATTCCTTTATCATACACTTGATGGGGGGGAAATGACCCTTTACAAGTAGGTGGGCATGATGTTTGTTTTTAGTCATAAGTTTATCGATTGACCATGCTTGAGTGATAATAATATCCTCTTAAGTTATTTAGACCCAAATGTTTGACTTGTCACCTTTCATTATGGTTCATTGATTTTATCATGACTAGATGGAACCCTTTAGCCAACTAACTTATTAACTAGCATCTTTATTTTCAAAGCCATCAAGGATTTAGTCACTTGGAATGTTCCAAGTCCACCACTACTCTAATAATCTTGGGAATCCTTATAATTCATAGGTTTTCCCCCTCCTATTTTTTTATTATCATGATGGTGTAGAACATAGGAAGTTTACAAGGATTGGATAGGTGTACATTATATTCATGGACCTCATTTAAAAGAGAGACAACAAATGTAAACTTCCATCAGTGCAATATCAACCAAAAATTCTAAAAAATAAAGAAAAATAACTGGAAGTCTAAAGAGAAATTACAAATTACAAAATTACAAAAGAAATAAAATAAGTGTAAATGTAAAGCAATGTAAGAAAATATATAATTTCAAAAAATAAAAAATGGAATTCTAAAGAACAAAATGAAAGAGAAAATATGAATTAAAATCCTTAAAATTGAAGGTAACAAAAAACCTACTAAATACAAGATAGATGCCTTAGTGTCATATAACTAAAGTATTGTTGTAGAATTTGGTCATTGAGTAGGAGGAGATCCAAATTCCCCTCCATGTTTTTCAATTATTATGTGCATCAACCATATAACATGTGTAACAACAATGTGGAATAACTAGATATGGCGCATATATTATACCTATAACAACAACAAATATCAATCATAAAAATGTTGTTGTGACAATCTATCAAAGGTTCCTACAACAAATTTTTAATCAACAAGAAGTCAGTCTGGGTTGAGTCATTGGCAAGCTCTTTAAGAGCAGAGTTTCATGGTGGAAATGTTGTAAGCAGTCAATCATTATATTTGCAATAAAGGAAGATTTGTTTGTTGGGGTTTTCCTCCCTGTATAGGGTTTCCCCAGGGTACTTGTGGTGTTAATATGTATGTTGGTTATTCTCTATGGTTTATATTGTTCAGTTTTGGCTATGCATTGGGAATCTAAGTTAAAAGTATAGTCATATTTAAAAGAAGCCTACATCCAATCGATCAAGCTCTAAAATTTAACAATCACATAGGTGTCTAGGTTCATCATACTCAATTATTAGTGTAGGTAAGCATGAAGGGATATTGAGTATAGAACTCCATCATCAACCATCAAGGACATATACATTCATCAAGTCATACATCTATCATGTGGCAAGTAAATTTCTAACCAGGAATCATCCCAAAATAAGAGTTCAACTAATACTATAAAACACCAAATGATCTAAATATTTGACTATAAAAAACATGCAACTGTAAAAGACTATAAAAAACATGCAAATGTATGAAATGTGACCTATAATCTACTTACTCGATTATTTGTAGAAAACTTGGAGAAAGTAAGAGAAATCTTGGACACTTTGACCAAGAAATCCCTCAAACTAGATGCTCACATGCTTCATAACTAACGAGAAACAAAAAGTAGACTTTGAAATTGATTAAACCAAGTCATTGAAATATCACATATAGGTAGTGTGGGGGTACAGAGTCCTTGTCCTACTTCGTCTCTCCATTTCTACCGAGCCCTAGATCGATTTTTAAATCCCAAAAACCATTAAGTTAACTACAATTGGAATTTAATGCTATGATGTTAATGTGACCTCTATTATGTTTAGAAATTTGAGTTTCCCCTTCGATACTTATGATTCACATTTATTTTAGGTCTAAAGGGGAACTTCAAACAAAAGTATCAAGAATAATTTGTTGGTTGAAGTTTGAACTAACATGTCAATGAGTAGAAATCACCGAAATGCTTATTGCTCACAAAGTGGCACTGACATGTTGCAATTGAAGATGGCTTGTGGAGAACTAGTGAGGGTGCATATTCTATTTGTTAATGGAAGATGATAATAAAGTTTTGATAAACATCTATGGGTTGGTGTAGTAACCATGCTTGCTCAAGACTACGTGAATCTATTCAAAAGAGTTCATTGTGAGTATAATGTATGATTTAATAAAAGATATTCTAGTGAGAGATCCAACTACATTGCTTGCAATGTATGGTGAGCAAGAGAGAGAGAGAGAGATGACTTATTTGTTGGCAATGTATTGTGAGCAAGAGAGAACCAATTTTCTTTCTTACAATGTATGGATTTGGCAAGAGCGATTGTTGTGCACAAGTGTTAATACCACTAGATACAGTGTGCATATTGATTTAGCTTCCTTATACCACTGATCTATGGGTGTAGTGGTTCCTTACGGGTGTAGTGGATAAAGAGTGTGCATGTTTCCCATACCTTAATTAGGTTAATGGTTGTGACCCATAACCATTTCTTAGCTGCCCATAACTGAGTTGTATTTCCAAGTTCCTGAGAAGCATGGAATCTTGTTCCACACTATTGTTGTAGATGAGCGTGTTGATGTTACTATAGTTAAGGTTGTTGTATTTGAGAATGTTGATTCAATTGATGGTGATATGCTTGAGTTTGTTTCCATGGAGTTTGTTGAGTCAGGGCCACTTGATAATACAGTGTTATGGTTGAATCTATATTGGAATTGCACATTGCTGAGATTATGTTGCTTGTATTGTAGGTTATTGGAGATACCTTTAAAATTAAGGATGTTGTTGTGAATTGTGTTGTTCATATGCATGTTGGTTCTACTACTTTGTTGTAGAACCGACCAATGAGATTTTTACCTAAAAATTTCAAAACCTTGTCCAAGGAAGATGGGAACCAAAGAGGGTTCAAAGATTCAGAAAAGGGGATGATAGGGGGAGGTTTTGTGACACTCTCAGTTAGTCTTATGAGGGGGCCATTAACAAGCTCAAAGAAAATCTTAGACCATTCCTTCTTAACTTAATAACAATAATATACCAAGAAATATTTTGGGCCCATATGAAATATTTCCTTCCTGCAATTGTAACTTAGGTTTATATTTTCGTAATGTAATCCATGATTATTTACTGTAAACATAGGTATTTTCATATCCATGTTGTGTTTCTCCACTACCTATGAGCACCCATAGCCCCGACGAAATCACGCCAACACCATAGGAATTACTCCATTGCTAATGAGCATCCATTGTCCCGGTGGATATATTTACATGTCCCTGTGATTAGTTGAATTTTTTCATTCCTAATCATTTACCAATAAATATTTCTTTATCATAAAATTGATGGGGGAAAAATAACCCTTTACAAGTAGGTGGGTATGATTTTTGTTTTAAGTGATAAGTTTATCGATTGACCATGCCTGAGTGATAATAATATCACCTTAATTTATTTATCCCTAAATGTTTGACTTGTCACCTTTCATTATGGTTCATTGATTTTATCATGATTGGATGGAACATTGGTCATATCCAATATTAACACTTAATCATAAAAAGATTTATAATCATACCAATAACCATAGAAAGGTATCCAATCATAGAAATAATAATAACAAGGTATGAAATCATATCAATAATCATGATCATAGCAAGGTATCTACCACATATATACATCTTCAATAATAATATGAAACTAATCAATGTAAAGGTGTCCAACACAGTTTCATACATATCATTAAATATCTCTTTAATAGGGAATCCACATATGTATGCATCATATGAGGGTGAATCATATATATGCATAATATGCGGGTCAATTGACATGCATGGCATGCATGCATTTCAAGTGGAATGCAAGCATAAACAAGTGTCATGCATGGCATGCATGCATATCATGCATGGAATGCATACATCTCTAGTTATAGGTTGCACTGGCATGGCATGCAGTGCCAAGTCACCTAGGTGAGTTGGAGTTCCAAGTCAACATGCTAACTTTGTTCAAGTCAAAGTTCCAAATTTAGTTCAGTTCAATTCAGATCAGTTCTAACTAAGTCATTTCTTCAGTTCTAATTCGAGATTAAAGAGTTAAGTTCATTTGTGGATACATGCAATGTCTTGGGATATTTTAAGCCACTCTTATCCTACTTTAAGTAAGTAGTCAACCCTCATTCTAAATAACTATATATAGGCTTTGTATGAGTGAGAGGAGGCAAGTGAATATCAGTCCATAACTAGGGCATATATCAATACATTTACTAGGTGCATATCAATCCACAATATATGTGCATATTAGTCCAGGAAAACTTTTATATCAATCCCATATTTGAGAATAAATATCATTCCAAAATAGAGGAAAATAAACAGGTGTAACAACAACGTGCATCAACCATATACCATGTGTAAAACGAGTTGTAACAACAACATGCATAAACCATATAACATGTGTAAAAGAAGTGTGTAACAACCAAACAAGGCACATATATCATATCTGTAACAACAGGGAATATCAGTCATAAATAGGCTTTTGTTACAGTCTATCAAAGTCATCTACAATGGAGTTTTAATCAATAAGAATTTAGTCCGGGTTGAGTCATTGGAAAGCTCCTTAAGAGCATAGTTTCATGGTGGAAATGTTGTAAGTTGTCAATCATTATCTTTGCAATAAAGGAAGATTTGTTTGTTGGGGATTTTCTCCCTGTATATGGTTTCCTTAAGGTACTTGTGGTGTTAATATGCATGTTGGTTATTCTCTATGGTTTACATTTTTCAGTTTTGGTTATGCATTGTGAATCTAAGTTAAAAGTACAGACTGATATAAAAGAGTAGTTAGCACTGGAATGCTTATTGCTCACAAAGTGGCACTGACATGTTGCAGTTGAAGATGGCTAGTGGAGAACTAGTGAGGGTGCATATCCTATTTGTTAACGGAAAATGAAAATAAAGTTTTGATAAACATCTATGGGTTGGTTTAGTAACCATTCTTTCTTAAGACTACATGAATCTATTCAAAAGAGTTCATTGTGAGAGTATGGTGTATGATTTAATAAAAGATATTTTGGTGAGAGATCCAACTACATTGGTTTCAATGTATGGTGAGAGAGAGATAAAGAGACAAATTATTTATTGGAAATGTATTGTGAGCGAGAGAGAACCAATTGTATTTCTTATAATGTATGGCATTGGCAAGAGCTATTGTTGTGCACCAGTATTAATACCACTAGCTAGAGTGTGCATATTGATTTAGATTCCTTCTACCACTGATCTATGGGTGTAGTGGTTCCACATGGGTGTAGTGGCTAAAGAGTGTGTATGTTTCCCATACCTTGATTAGGTTAATGGATACGACCCATAACCATGTCTCAGTTTCCCATAACTAAGTTGTCTTTCCAGGTGCCTAATAAGCATGGCATCTTGTTCCACATTGTTGTTGTAGTTGATCTTGTTGATGTTACGATAATTGAGGTTTTTGTAGTTGAGAAAGTCGATTCAATTGATAGTGATATGCTCAAGGTTGTTTCCATGGATTTTTTTGAGTCAAGGCCACTTGATAATACAATGTTATGGTTCAGTCTATATTGGTATTGCACATTGCTGAGATTATGTTGCTTGTATTGTAGGTTTTTGGAGATATCGTTGAAATGAAGGATGTTGTTGTGACTTGTGTTTTTAACATGCATGCTTGTTCTACTAATTTTATATAGAACCGACCAATGAGGTTTTTACTCGAAAATTTCAAAACCTTGTCCAAGGAAATTTCAAAACTGAAAATTTCAAAACCTTGTCTAAGGAAGATGGGGAACAAAAGGGGTTTGTGGAGTCAGAAAAGGGGAGGATGGGGGGGAGGGCATACCACTCTCATAGTTAGTATTATGAGGAGGCCATTAATAGGCCCGAAGAAAACCTTAGACTATTCCTTCTTAACTTAATAATAGTAATATACCAAGCAATATCTTTGTTTTTCCTAATTCCAAAACAACTTATGGTATACCACGATACATTGAATTCATTTAAGCTATAAAAAAAAACTAAATGCAATCATGTGTTACCTATTTTGGAATCTTGTTGTTTATATAGATTTCTCCTCATTCCTCCTCTGTCACTCCAGCCAACAAGGGCACTCTCACATGTTATTCTCCTCTGTGCTTAGCTAGTAAGGGAACTCTCACAATCGATCACTCTGTGTTGGGTTATTATCCATCTGGATCTCTCACTCTGCGTGGGGTTGGGGACTCTCACAACTGGTCAATACTATGAGCGTTGATGACCCACATATCCATTCCCGCTAGTTAAACCTAGCCCAGACTGAGAACAAACTTGAAGCCAAAAGATCTTGTCAAAAGAATTTTTTTTTTTATGCAATTTGCGTTCATGGTAGCTCTGTGTTTTTGAAACTTGATAAAAAAATAAATAATAGCCATCACTGATAAAAATTCACATTTGATAAAAATTTCTTTGTATTGCCAAGACAACATCATTTTCTTCCTAGAAACCACTAGAACACATTTCAACATTGGCCCATTTCACATTAATTATTCTATAAGTTTGTTGTTTGATTTTCGAATTGTTTGTGTGAGTTATGTTTGAGTCCAACAACCCTCCCATAATGTCAATGCATGCATCTAGTCTAACCATGTCAAATTGCAGTCCATACAAGCACAAATTGGAAAATTTTCAACATTGGCCCCATTCACATTAGTTATCCTATAGGCTTGTTGTTTGATTTTTGAATTGTTTGTGTGAGTCATGTTTGAGTCTGGAAACCCTCCCATACCATCATTATATGTCTCTAGTCTAACCATGTCAAATTTCATTCCATACAATCATAAATAGACAAACCAAATACATTGATATAATGGGAAATAACTATACAAATGTGGGTGAATATACTTTCCTTTTTATCTTTTAAAACAAAGGATAAATCAATTTCCCTTTGTGTAAGATCATGAAATTCATGTCAATAACAATGAATTGTTTTAATCATGTTATTGATCCCTTCCCATGATAACCTATGTTGTCCCTTGACTAAGTTTTGGGATATTCTTGGTCATGTTGACCTATTTTGGGATTTCAACAACCTATCGAAGGAGGAGCGGAAGATGAAGCAGAGATCACGGGATCAAGACCCCTTTTTTGGGTCCTTTTTGGGATGTGGGAATATGTAATGGGAATGGGACATCAGCCCATGGGTTTACCCATGTTTAGGCCTATTTTGTATATATAAATAGATGCCTAGGCTAGATAGAAGGAGAAGGGTGCATATATGTGATGTGAATGTATGCTAAGTGCAAGTAGAGTTTGTAAGTGCTTTGTGCATGACTGTAAGAGACTTGCAGAGCTAAGTGAAGGTCCTTGTAGCAGATTGTGGAAGGCTTAGTGTTGTAACACAAGGAATAAGGATCTAGCGAGCTGCGCAGATCTTTTGTCCTGTGCAGAGTAAGGGTTTTGAGGCTCTGTTCTTATAACCGATTGACTGAAGAAAATAAAGAATAAGAGTTGGTGGACGTAGCCCCAGGGTGGGGGTGAACCACATAAATATTGTGTTATGCTGCTTTGTGCCTTGTCTTGATGTGTTTACATGTTATTTGCTAAGTTCTTTGATGTATTTATATAGATCTACTTATGATTTGTTCTTATTGTATGTGAGAATGTTAGATCTGATCTATATGGTTATTCTTAGTGCTTGATCTGCTCGATATGATCTATTTACCTATGATAAGTGCTTAAATACATTAGAATAGTGTGAATGCTGCGAAGATTTGTTTTATCAGCGAAGTGGATATTGATTGCATATTGAGGAACTGACTATGCTAAGTGCTTTATTAAGTAGTACAATCACAGATCTGTGTCCCAACTAAGGTTGCAGACACCTGAGTCTTGCAACCACCCCTGCCTCTACCTCGGGTGAGACTTCATATGCTTCGTAGGTGTTGCTGGAAGGGCCGGTAGTTAGGGATTTGTTGGTGCATTGTTGTAGCATTGAACCCTGGGTCTGCCCTTGTGCCAACAAATGGTTTTGTTGTCGGGACTAAAGTTGTGATTGTTGGGAACTGATAAAGAAGAAGCTTTGTGCAAAGATTCGACCTGAGATTGTGAAATCTCTGTGTGTAGATATTTTCCCTAGTGTGCAGTATCCTACTCGATTTATAAAGCTATGTGCTAAAGAAAGAAGTTGATCTGAAGAAAGGAGGTTGAATCTGAAGGAAAGAAGCAAGATCTGAAAGCTTTGTGCTCTAAGAGAGGTAAAAGTGAGAATTTATGATTAAAAGATGTAAGATATGCAAACTCTATTTTCTGATAAAAGGTAAGAATAGTTAAAATTTTTAGATCTGGAAGCTTTGTGCTCTGTAGAAGTAAGATAAGTGAAAATTTTTGTTTCTAAAGTATGGATCTAGGTATGTTTGATAGGTTCTGTCCTAGATTGAAAACTAGGGTATTAATAGATGAAAGAAGGCTTGATATGAGTATATCTAATAAGAATAGTGAAAGATATGTTATACCTATGCATAGAAAGAATGTTTGGACTAACAAATGGATGCAGGATCCTCGAAATAACTTTTTGCAGGTTAGCTACCATGATCCTAGTGCGTAGTACCAGAAAGGCTAGATATAATTTAAAAGAAAGAGAGGATAAACCCTATGTTATAGTTGCAGAAGATTGGGACATCTTGCTAAGGAATTCCCTGGGAAAATACCTAGTTGTCTTTGTTGTAAAGCTATGGACCATGAAGTGTTGGATTGCCCTAGAATGATTGCTAAGTTGGAAGAAATGAATCTGAATATAGAAAACTCTAAAGCAGATCCAGAAATGGAAGAACCCCAGAAAGAATCAGAGAAAGTATTGATGCAAATAAGTGAAACCTTGAATGACCATCGACATGTCATCTTATTAGAGATCTTCAAGGAAAAAAAATGCATTGAAGTAAGAATAGGAGACTTCGACATTGATTGTATTTTGGATGAAGAAACACATGTGAATATCATGACAAAAAGAACTTGGGAAGCCATAGGGAAGCCTGCTATGATCCCTTCAATAGGAGGAATAGGGTTATTCAGAGGAAAGTTGATAAACCTATGTGGGAAGCTCGCTCGGATACCTATGAATGCTAATGGAAATTCGACGGAAGAAGATTTTGAGATCATTAAATTTGTTGAAGACAACGCCCCGTTGACCATGTTATTAGGAACACCTTGGATTGATAGAGATAAAGCTATATGATAGGAAGAACAAGAAGTTTTGGAGTAGAAGAAACAAGAGTTAATGGAGGCTCATACCCGTTGCAAGCGAACCATTGTAAAGTTTCCTATTTATCCCGCTGCGTCACACACCGAGAACACTTTTTCCAATTGAGAATTCGAGCCCACAGACTAAGCCGAGTTTATACAGTGATCCTCGCCTCTCATTACTGTGTCTAAGTTGTTCCCCAAACCCATGATTGTTCACCTCGAGTGCATATGTCAGAAGAATTAAGCGTCGCAAAGAATGATGTTGAAGAATTTTTTATCAACCTGATGACTGAAAGAGTCATGTCAGAGAGAGGATTATCCACAGGTGTACAAGCATCATCCATGAGAGGACTGCCAACCTCTCCGTCAACTGCTCAAGATGGACCATCCCGGCTAGCCGATGAAAAATGAACCAAGCACAGAGACTATCTCACGAATGATAAGTTGATTTCGAGCATTTTACCCACCTATCTACCACCTCTGAGCGGCGCAATCAATCGAGACAGTGTGCCCAGAGAATTTGAGTATGCTTTGGTCACTTCGTACCTCCCGAAAAGGATACACACAGTTCATGCAGGACAAGAAAATATTGCGGCATTGAAGTTTAGCAACTTCAACCTTGGTGACAGTAAGGTCCACAACATGATAGCCCCACATAAGTACCTGACTAGAAAAAAGGGAAATAATTCAAAGATAGTTCCTCAGTCATGGACTATGAACCTCGCGCAGTCCACACTGCTCAATGTCACGAAGATTCCTCACTTCGGAAGGCACCAAGAAGTGAATGCATGCGTGAAGATGATGTTGTCTTGTTACCATGGTATATACTTGTGTTTAAACCGTCGTATCACAGTGGATCCAACATGGATCAATTGGATCACAGGGTTGAGTATGCAAGGACCTGACCCACAAGATTTCTATCCTAGAAAATCCATGGACCGCGCTCTTGCACAAAGGATAAAGGACACTTACGAAAACGTCGAGAAGGGAATGTGAGGCTACAAGGTAGCTTCTATCCAGAGTGACGCAGTGCACCTAGCTTTTCAATTGATCATAGGAAAGTTAGTTCACAAGAAACGACCCACCCAAGTGACTGGTTTTGTAGTCGACCTTGCAGGAAAGTGCACGGAGGGCCTACAAATGAATTGGTAGAAGTACCTCATGAACCAGTTGGAACTAGACTGCAGGGATGCACAAGATCAAGGATATGAGTTCCACTTCAGCTGGCTTCTAATCCTGATCGCTTTCATTGCATGGGAGATGTCGAAAGGTGCAACCTTCCTGGACATAGAGCCCTTTGAACCTCTGGCCGCGAAGTTTAGTACACTATGGTATTCCAGTGACATGAACAAACAATGGTAGCCAAATGCCATGTTCCACACATATTACAACCAGTTGAAGACAACCATCTAGTCCGAGCCTCACATCACACTGAATACTCCCCACAGGTTTCAGCCTTTAATGAAATTCAACATGGACCGCCATTTCATTTATATTACAATGCGCTCTGACAAGAACAAGCAACAACTTCAGCCTTACTACAAGATGACAGAGGAGGAATTAGAAGAGATTACTAAAGACTGGTCGGTGAACCTCATCATTCCAGTAGACCCTACAGTGAAGTCCGACATTGAAAGTCCAGAAGCAGTGCATGATACACCTGGACCCAATAAGACAAAGAAAAATGAAGAAGCCCAAGATGTAAGAAGTACCTCAGCAAAGAGTGCTTCCATCTCATCTGCGCAAGGAGGTGATGGAGGAGAGATAGATGGCGCAGAAGTTGAACAAAAGAAAGGCGAGGTTACACCACCCAGAGACGAGGAGTATCCCTTGAAGAAAAGGAAGGTTCCTCCCCCGAAGCCTTCTTCTCGGAAGAATCGAAAGCCTCTATGACCAAAATGCAGACTACCCTCACCTCAAATGAATTCAATTTCATCGTAGCATCACTGAACGATGCTTCTCTAGAGATAACCGAGAAGAAAGAGGCTTAGTAGGAGGATATATACAATTGAATTAAGTTTGAACTTCAAGGGGTGCAGTAGGCACTACAGTCTAACCGCGCAGTTTCCACTGCACCTCTACCATTGGAAACACCAGAACTAGGATAAGAGTCAGCTCAACTCAACCGAATTCCTGATACAGTTAAATCTCGCCTTTGACAAGCATAGGAGGAAACAACGCAGGCCACCCAGGATTTAGAACAAGTACAATAAGACCTTCTAGAGAAGCACAGTGTTGTAGAATGGGAAAATCTTGCGCTCCAAGCGAAGTGGGATGAAGAAAGAGCATAGTTGCAGCAAAGCAAGGAACAATTGCTCACAGAGCAACTCAAAGTAAAGGAAAGGGTCAACATAGCACTTCTCTCTATGATAGTTATATAAGTAAAGGCCGAAGAGAGAGGTCCACAGTAGGTGGCACAACTTGAAGAAGTGATTCAACAAATAAAACAATGCATAGCATATTTGGAGCTACGTGCAGTGCCCGAGACCCCGCAAGATGTAAGAGACCTAAGGGAAGCAACTGCTCGTAGCGCAATTGACAGACTAAAAGCTCTTTCCTTGGAATGTAAGAAGATGAGTAACCACAGTGCCCAAATATATGAGAAGCTCGCTGTAAATCCAGAGTTGCATGCATTAGAGTCACAGCTCCAGGAAGTGAAGAAACACACATACACACTACAGGAGCAGCTGAAGTCCCTGTCAGCTGTAGACAGAATGAAGAGATCTCAAGAGCAAGGCATTTCCCAATAGCAGATCCATACGATCCAGAGAAAAGTCATGGAAGTAACTCAATGGCTCCAACCTATGCAAGATAAGGCATGCCAATTGTTCACAGAGGTAGAAAGTCAAGGAGCAAAGCTAAAACAAGTTGTCACTACATCAGAACAACGCCTAGAAGGGACAACGAATGACGTAGTGATCCAAGAGTTTGTCGAGAAAGAGGCCATAGCAAAGCAACAAGTTGAAGCAGCTTGAGCCAAACTTGAGGCGTTCGAAGTAGAACTGATCAAACCAGAGTGACTCGGGACAAGTCACAAGTGAGTGTTGGGGGCTTGTTGGCCCTTGACCAAGTTTTGGGAGATTCTTGGTCATGTTGATCTATTTTTGGACTTCGACAGCCTGTCGAAGGAGGAGTGGAAGACAAATCGGAGATCACGGGATCTCGTCCCCTTTTTGGGTCCTTTTTGGGATGTGGGAATATGTAACGAGAATGGGACATCGGCCCATGGGTTTACCCATGTTTAGGCCTATTTTGTATATATAAATAGATGCCTAGGCTAGATAGAAGGAGAAGGGTGCATCTATTTGATGTGAATGTATGCTAAGTGCAAGTAGAGTCTGTAAGTGATTTGTGCATGAATGTAAGAGACTTGCAGAGCTAAGTGCAGGTCCTTGTAGCATATTTTGAAAGGCTTAGTGTTGTAACGCAAGCAAGAAGGATCTAGCGAGCTACGCAGATCTTTTGTCCTGTGAGGAGTAAGGGTTTTGAGGCTTTGTGCTTGTAATCAATTGAATGAAGACAATAAATAAGAAGAGTTGGTGGACATAGCCCCAAGGTGGGGGTGAACCATGTAAATACTGTGTTATGCTGCTTTGTGCTTTGTCTTGATGTGTTTACATGTTATTGGCTAAGTGCTTTGATGTATTTAGATATATATACTTATGCTTTGTGCTTATTGTATGTGAGAATGTTAGATCTGATCTATATGGATATGCTTAGTGCTTGGTCTTCTCAATCTGATCTATTTACCTATGCTAAGTGCTTAAATACATTAGATTAGTGTGAATGTTGTGAAGCTCTGTTTTATCAACGAAGTGGATATTGATTTCATATTGAGGAACTGATGGTGCAAAGTGCTTTATTAAGTAGTAAAATGATAAATCTATGTCCCATCTAAGGTTACAGACACCTGAGTCTTGCAACCACCCCTACCTCTACCTCGGGTGAGACTTCATTTGCTTCATAGTTGTTGCCAAAAGGGACAGTAGTTAGGGATTTGTTGGTGCGTTGTTGTAGCATTGAACCCTGGGTCTACCCCTGTGCCAACAACCTACCATAGTATTCTTCACATCGTTCTATCCAATACTTCATCTAATCAAGATTGTTTGCAATGTATAAATGTAGAGCATCCCACTCTCGACCAACTATATGACAAAATAACAATTGAATATCAATAATTAGCTATCATTGGAAAATTTTAATATATTTGATGGAATAAAAATAAATGAATGAGTATGATAATATAAAATTGAAAAATTAAATGTATAATATATTAAATCTACAACATCTAATTACCTTTCACGGTCCTCATTCTACCTTTCCACAATATGACCTCCCCTTCAAATTTGTTGATGGAGTAGAGATGCCAAGTGCGAGGCACATTCATATTTTCTACTAATTTAGGAAGATATTGACTAATATACACCATGCATTGGTATACCATATAATCCCTCCACCATAGAACCCCTAGGACGTGCTATTTGGCACCTAAATAGCCATTGGAAACGTGGAATTATGGGATTATAACGAAGAACTTTGTGAGGCACCCTTTTTGTTGCTTGATTGGTTTGATATCTATTTATTTGATTATCTTCATGATAAAATGAGGCTGGATATATTCATTAATATATATCCTCATTCCTACTTATTCTTGCATCCTTTATTTCTAGAGCTTTGGCCCCCATTGGTAAATAACCAGACTACTAGTTACAAATCAGGTATCAAACCAATGGGAGATACTTAGATCCAATCTAGGATCATTATATGTTCACTCTAGTTCTTGTTGTTCCTAATGTTGGAACAATATCCATTTATCTATGGGATATGAGTTCTAGTATATAGGGTATATCTACATTTATAGGAGATTCAATTATCATGTTTATTTTCATTATTGGTTTAGTCCATGCATGGTGAAAATGAGCATTGCAATGTTTCTCAGTTTCTGAGTATTCGGGAGAGGGGGAGGAGGGAAGTAAAAAATGACATAAATCCAATGATGAATCCTATAAAGTTACCTTTACTCAATCAAACAATTTTGAATCTAGGTTTTTCAACTACCCCAAATGATCCGTCGAATGAAATGGGACAAACTCTCCAATTTATGGTCGCTATTTTACAAAATGTGGTTCCATCGAATTCACTTCATTAATTGGTTCATGATTTGACTCCAATCGTTATAGTCTGGTAGAAATATCTAGTCCTGGATGATATTTCCTCATTGTAATGACGATGAATGTGACCATGAAAAGGGATCCTTTTGTAGTGATATTGATTATTCTAACAAGTACCCAAACCAAACCAAAATATGTAATTGTCGTGGGAGCATGTTGATCCAGTTGGCTATTAGTGGCCACTCACATATTCCAACTGGATCCTCTTGTCCATTTTTAGTTCAACACGTTCTTTTGTACTTCTTTGTAATTGTGGGTTCTATACTTATGGGGATGTCTGAAGCCCTACACATCCTCCAGGTGGATATTGGTGGCCTCTCACCTAATCCAACTGGATTATTTTGTATGTTTTCATGTCAGCACATCTTGTTATACTTCCAGGGTCATTTTGGAGGCCTAAACAATGTTTTTTCGGCTCTCCATAGTCAAACTATAGATGAAGTTAGAGTTTCATGAAAAAATGTGTGTTTATCTAAAATACCTTTCCAATGGGCTATCACACGCCTAGAATGGAGGTCATATGCAAAAGTTACGACCCCAGGAAGTTGAGGTACCAACTTACCCATAGGGGCCCACATGACTTTTGATGTTTCACCTCCAAGGGTTAGGTTTTTGGATGTCTAGGGTTTTGGAATTCATGAGTAATAACAAAAAGGCCTCTAGAGCCTCATTTTAATTAATTCTGCTAAAACAGATGCACATAGCAGCCAAATCTCTTCTCAAAGATAACTACCACCATTCGAGCAAGTGTTTCAATTCTACAGTTTTACAGTTTCAGCGTATTTCATTATTCAATAGAAGATATTGTTCACTAGATATCTGTGTTATTCTTCATATCTCCGTGTTCATTGTATTCAATCTATTAATCAGTTCGTTTCGCTCCTAAATCTGGATCAATTATATCTATCACAGAGGAATGTTTGGTACCGATTCTTATAGTACCATTCACGGAGTAGAGAAGTTAATTCTCGTCGATGTCTTAGTATTCTCCAGGTTACCAACCTGAACCAGAGGCTATTATAGATGCTATAATGAAACTTCATGAAAGAAAAGAGAGCTTGATCGATTTATGAGGACTGAGCTCCAACAAGGAAAGAATACAATATTTCACGATAAATCATAGGTTTCATCATGTTAGATTCAATACTCATACTGGGAACTATGATCAAAAGTTATTACATCAATATTTTGAGCCTCAATTCGAATCTACTTTCGAAATTTTCTTTGAAACATTTAGATCTACTTCAACCCTCCAATTCTATTGAATAATACATTCCATTTTAGTTCAGACAAAATGGGATGAATATCTTCTGACTAGTATCAGAGCCTCTTATCCATTCAATTCTTCTATATCTAGGAATATGGAAGAGGGATGGATTAACGAAACAAAATATTTTATTGACACATCGATAATGATATATCATGCACATGATATACGAGAACCAAAAGGAGGATTCAATTGATTTTATACTAGATCTTATAATAGATTCTATTCCTGCCATAAAATCTCGCCCTATGAGTTCTCAATCCTACTTTTTTACATTTATGGGAGTATCGAGATTCAATTGGAATGGACAATGAGGGACAATATAAGAAAAGAAGAGGGAGAGAATAGAATATATTGATTCATCTATACATCTATTTTGATCAAGGTGTCTTCTTATGTACATATACACACGTATATGTCAATATCCACATATATCGATACATGGATATTGACATCTTGCTAGGAACCAGATTTGAACTAGTGGTGTTAGCACTCTATAAATTTTGTCCAGCTGAATAGACAAATGACAGAGGTAACTATTTCAACCAACTTTAGAGCTGGGCACTAGCCTGCTCAACTCAGAGAGGGCTCTCTCGTGTCACTGGGTATTTCTTTGATAATCAGGTGGCTAGATTCGGTTTGTTTTGGGGGGGGTTTCATAAAATGATTGGAGGAATGAAGATGACATTTGGGCTATGGAGTCTAGAATAAGAAATACATTATCAAATCTTAGGACTATTAAGAGGAAAAGGATAAATTAGGCAATGAGTCTGAGTTTGTATCTGAAAAATTTGCATGGCATCAGAGGAAAAGGGACACATGACTGCATCAGAGAATTATATGAATGAATTCTGAATTAGTTCAGAAGAGATGACCATATTCTAAATTGCTAAACCAAGAGGATAAAATGATGAATTTTGGGCCTTTAATTCTCCAATTTAGACAGAAGAAAAATATACATGGAATAAAGGATGACAGGAAACACATACTATGAAAGGAAAACAAGACCCATATCACCACCAATTAGAATCTATTCATAAACTGTCCAAAATCCACTTTTTCAATTATATGTTCATTCTAGCCCCAAAAATTTACAAAGGTCTTCTTGCACAAAGGGCATGCTCCTCTTTTCTCAATCCATTCTATATCCTCGAGATAATATATATAGAGAGAGAAGGTTTCTTTGTGGAATACAAAATGTTCAGACTTCTCATCGTTCTAAGATTAGAGATCAGTTACAAAGGAAAAATGATTTATAATAACCGTTACCCTATTTTAGAGGACCGTTAGAAACAGGTTCATGGTATCTAGGCGCCATTTGTCCAAAACTTGTTGGTATGTACTCGTCTCCACCTGAGAGTTTATTTTAGTTTAGCGATCACCTCCTTTAGAGTATCCAACCAGGTTAGTTGATTCTCTCCAACACTTTCAACTGTTTCAAATATGGTTTCTTTTTTCTGTCATTTTCTCTATTTCTTTTTTACAACTCGCCTGTTGATGACTAGATCCGTCATAATGGGATTTAGCCTGACCTCCAATCTTGAGTCTGTAGTAGGTTCTGTGTGGAATTTATTCGCTAATATACGTGCAATTATCCTTTCCTTCTTACTCGTAGGTAAATATACCATGTTGCTTGAATGACCAGTTTCACTGGATATAGCTTTGTCCATGTATCCCAATTTCATGGACACCGAAATTTTCCCATGGAAATCAGAGAACCGAGAAAATTGGAGATTACTTCGTTTATGGATGAGATGATGTCTCCATACTTGAGAATCGATAGTTATAGAGTTCCAATCATGAATAACTGGCAGATTCTCTTACAGGTAAATTGGTTTACCACACTTGGTCAATCCATTTCAAATGATTAGATTTTGAGTTCGTTATATGGTGGCATTCACCTGACATCATATGGTCGTAAAGTACTAAATGAGTGAAACAGGGTGATTATGACCAGCCGCTGCTCGGCCCACGACTATTTGATTTGACATATTGGAACATGTGACATCGGGGCTTTGGTGAAAGTGGTTTCAGGCAAATCGCCTTTCGCTCTGATGTATCTCTAGAGGCACTACACATCCATTTTAAAAACCATAATGGTTTTCCCTGCTCTGCCCTTATATGATTAAGTATTGTGCAAGCTCACCACACAATATGGCCACTAGCTGTTGATTTGGACTGATTAAAAATCATCGGTCTATCGAGTTATGCCTTTTGCGCATCTACTATATTTGTCCATACACCACCAGATATGTCCTAGTCCTCTAAATCATCAATTCTCTAAGATATCAGGCTTCTGGGATGATGTAGCTCTTGCTAAATTCTCAAGACTCGAATCTTGTCTGAAAAATTGTTATGTTGATAACATAGGCTCCAACTAGGGATGCTATACTCCCTATGAGGTAGCAAAGAACTTGTAGATATAGTGCCTGATCCATTGGGTTGATCCCAAAACATGTGCATATACCCTGCTCCTACCATATCACTAGTGTCTACTGAAGTCCAAACTTTGCATGTCACTCTCAACTGGGTACCAAACACTGAATCTACTGCTGAAACTGACCATACACAATATTGGAAATATAAAATGAAGAATGTTTGTATGGAAATCTTATTCATACATTCCTACCTACCCTAAAAATGTTGAAATGAACACTCAATCAAGTGATGCTAAAGTGCCAATGCAACCAATCAAGCAATTGGCTTCCTGATTTTCTTCCGCTTACATCTTTCTTAAGAAGGCAGACAAATGTAGAAGATGGTAGATGAAAACAAAATTTGAATTCAAAATCTGAGTTTATGAATGAAACAAAATCCTCATTCATTGATGATTGTAATAGGATGGCCATCGTATCTTGAAAACAATGAAAAATCATTTCTTCTTGGTGTGCAAAAAAAAAATTCAAAACTCTTTCATAAGTGTTTGTTGTTCTTGCTTTATTTCTTCTATCTTGAGAACATTTTCAAATGAAATGACAGCAATGTGTTTGTCTAATTCTCCATGCATCTCAAGAAAAACATTCATACATTCTTCAAATATGAAAGCCATATTATGTGCATCAAGGCTATCCTTTTGTTCATCAAACAATTCTGATTTGGTTTCATTAAACTTATGGAAATTTGTTTGAGGGCTGCCATATTGACTTTCAAATGAATTAATAGAAATAAGTTCTTTCTCATAATATTCTTGCAAATGAAAAAATATGATATCATGAATTAATTCACAGTCTAGAGTCCTCATGGATGTATTTTCAAAATCTTTTCTCGTGTCTATGTTGTTTAGAAACTGGACCAGTACGTCATTCTTAGGGGAAGAAAAGCAATCTTGAAATACCTTGGTTTGCTGAACATTCACATTAGTTCTAGGAGAAAGGAAAAGACCTTTGATAAAAATTTCTTGATCAACTTCTTCTTTAATTTGATGATTAAGAACAGATTGGAATTCTGAATCGAAATACCCTTCCAAGTAATGATCATGCAATGCATGTGAGTGTAGTTGGTGTTCTTTAATAATGACAACCTTTTCATGTAAAACAATGCTACTGTGAATGTAGTCATAAGTCCTTATTTTTTCTAAAATTTCATGATTTTCTCTTAACCATTCAAAGGAAGAAAAGAATAAGGGGAGAGAGTTTTTATCTGTAAGCCTGCTACTTTCTTCACCTTCGACTTCATGCTTGGATTTTTTCTGATTTGAAATGCTATTTCTTTTCAGCAGTTCGAATGAGGAAAAACAAAATGGCAAGGTTTTGTTACCTGATTCAAAATCTTCATTTTTTTAAGTATCATCATAGGTACATTTTCCCATCTCTTTGGGTTTCTGGGCATGCTCACTTTCCTCTTTGTCTTCAACCAATGACTGTATTTCTAAATTCACAAGGTGTTCCTCAAAACAAAAAATAAGGTCATCAAACGTCTAAGAAGAGCGTTCTGATATCTTGTCAATCCGTTTTGTTGTTTTGGTGTGACTTTTTATCAGCACAAATTCGTTTTCCTCAACAATAATCTAAGAATTATCTTTCAAAAATTTGAATGTAGTAAATAACAAGGGTAGAGAAATCTCTTCAGCTGATCTAATATTTCTCTCCTCACTGCACTGCTGAAAAAGAAAGTCTTTAATATCACGATCGTCTCCGCACTTGTCATATACAGGCAGATCCCTGACATATGCAAGGTCATCTAACAATAACAAACTTGGAACATCATCCTGATCTTCAAAAAACTGATTTGTACACTCATCCTCTTGATTATCTATAAATGAATACATGAAATAATCAACCCCTTGATTATCATGGGATGGATCAGAAACTAAATCAACACTTTCTCTTTCAACAAGTGGGACATAATTTTTTGCAACATCCTTGGTATTGGGAATTTCAAGAGGGCCTATGACATGGTCAACTATATGCTCACGGCTCCAATCAACCATTTTCTATTCATATTCTCTTTTATTTTATTTAGCCTCTAACTCCTCATTTTGGATCTGTTTACATGCTTGGATGTTGTGCTGAATATCTTGAGCATCATCAAACATTTGTTGTAAGGACTTAGGTATTTTTTCCATCAGGAGAAAAGACAAGTCTGGATGAAGAGTAGTTTCATAATGGAGCATGGTAGCAGCTTTAGTGGGTTGAATTCCTTTGGACAGATTATAATAGACACTGGAAAAACTCCTACTGAATATAGAAATAGTTTCATTGCTCTACTTTTTTAAGGCATAGAACTCTATAAGTTGTAGATCCAATAATTTCTTCCTGCCCCAAAACTTTAAAAAGACATCCTTCAATTCTTCCCATGAGATAATTGTCTCTGGTTGGAGACGTTTAAACCAGTATTTGGTGTCTCCTTTCAAGGATTGAGAGAAGTCCCTCATACAAACATCATCATGGTCGATCTCAAACAACTCTATAAAATGCTCAAACCCTTGGATGTACTTTTCAGCTGAGATGGTACCGGGTTCCCCATCAAACATAGGTAGGTACTTGTAGTATTTTGGAGGAAAGTCAAGAAGGATGTGGGGTAGCTTTAAGGGTATGTATCGATGTTGAATCTTGGAGTGTGTTGGGTCAAGTGCAGGAGATGAAATATCAACCCTGGATTCATGAGACTTATCAATTTGGTTGTGGTCATTACATGGCTTAGATGGGAATTTTTTATCAACATCAGTGATATAGTGAGGATATGCATGAAAAAATTTAAGAGGAGGGTATAAAATTGCAAGATCTTCATGATCATCATTAGAATGCATTAGGTAAAGAAAAATTTGTTTGGCATGTTCAAGGAAAAAGCAGAGGCAACTTATAACAAACAGTAAAATGCCTTGGAAAAAACCCACTTTTAAGTACTTGTTTTCTTCCATAATGTATTTTCATACCTCTGTCAAGGGATCTCATTTTCCAGTGGAGTCTTTGAATTACATTTGAATCTTGAGTAGAGTCACCAATGATGTTTTGGAAACTGGATTCTGCATTGAGAGTGGAGTCGTCGGTGAAAATTGAAATTTCTGGATTCTTCTACCAGGGAATCACCTTCAAACTAATTTTTTGATGTGTGGAGTCGCCAGAGAAGGAATACAACCAATATGTGTCTAAGTGTCTGTTTCTCTCAGACCTTAGAACTTAACCATGTTGTTATTTCTTAGGGAAAATTTTTCAATTTTTTCCCCGACAACGGCGCCAGAATGTTAGCACTCTGTAAATTTTGTCTGGTTGAATAGACAAATGACAGAGGTAACTACTTCAACCAAATTTAGAGCTGGGCGCTAGCCTACTCAACTCAGAGAGGGCTTTCTCATGTCACTGGGTATTTCTTTGATAATGAGGTGGCTAGATTCGGTTTGTTTTGGGGGGTTTTTCATAAAATGATTGGAGGAATGAAGATGCCATTTGGGCTATGGAGTCTAGAATAAATTGCATTGTCAAACCTAGGAACTATTAAGAGGAAAAGGATAAATCAGGCAATGAGTCTGAGTTTATATCTAAAAAATTTGCATGGCATCAGAGGAAAAGGGACACATGACTGCATTAGAGCATTATATGAATGAATTATGAATTAGTTCAGAAGAGATGAACATATTCTAAATTGCTAAACCAAGAGCATCAAATGATGAATTATGGGCCTTTAATTCTCCAATTTAGACAAAAGAAAAATATACATGGAATAAAGGATCACATGAAACACATACTATGAAAGGAAAACAAGACCCATATCACCGCCAGTTAGAATCTGTTCATAAATAGTCCAAAATCTGCTTCTACATTTATATGTTCATTCTAGCCCCAAAAATTTACAAAGGTCTTCCTGCATAGAGGGTAGGCTCCTCTTTTCTCCATCCATTTTATATCCTCAAGATAATATATATATATATATATATAGAGAGAGAGAGAGAGAGAGAGAGAGAGAAGGTTTCTTCGTGGAATAAAAAATGTCCAGACTTCTCATCGTTCTAAGATTAGAGATTAGTTGCAAAGGAGAAATGATTTATAATAACCATTACCCTATTTTAGAGGGACCGTTAGGAACAGTTTCATCGTATCTAGGCGCCATTTGTCCAAAACTTGATGGGATGCACTTGTCTCCACCTGAGAGTTTATTTTAGCTTAGTGATATCCTCATTTAGAGTATCCAACCAGGTTAGTTGATTCTCTCCAACACTTTTAGTCGTTTCAGCTATGGTTTCTTTCTTCTGTCATTTGCTCCGTTTCTTTTTTACAACTCACTTATTGATGACTAGATCCCTCATAATGGGATTTAGTATGACCTCCAATACTGAGTCTGTAGAAGGTTCTATGTGGAATATAGTCGCTAATATACGTGCAATTACCCTTTCCTTCTTACTCGTAGGTAAATTTGCCATGTTTCCTGAATGACCAGTTTCACTGGATATAGCTTTGTCCATGTATCCCAATTTCGTGGACACCGAAATGTTCCCACAGAAATTAGAGAGCCGAGAAAATTAGAGACTACTTCATTTATGGATGAGATGATGTATCCATACCTGAGAATCGGTAGTTATAGAGTTCCAATCATGAATCACTAACAGATTCTCTTACAGGGACATTGGTTTACCATGCTTGGCCAATCCATTTCAAATGATTAGCTTCCGAGTTCATTATATGTCGATGTTCACCTGACATCATATGGTTGTAAAGTACCAAATGAGTGAAACAGGGTGATTCTGACCAGTCACCACCCACCCCATGATTGTTTGATTTGACATATTGGAACATGTGACATCGGGGCTTTGGCGAAAGTGGTTTCAGGAAAACCGCCTTTCACTCCGATGTATCTCTAGAGGCACCGCGCGTCCATTTTAAAAAACATAATGGTTTTCCCCAGTTTGCCCTTATATGATTAAGTACTTTGCAAGTTCAACGCCCAATATGGTCACTAGCCGTTGATCTAAGATGATTAAAAATCAACGGTCTATCGAGTTATGGATTTTGCGCATCCACTATATTTTTCCATATGCCGCCAAATATGTCTTGGTCCTCTAAATCATTAATTCTCCAAGCTATCGGGCTCTCGTGATGATGTAGCTCTTGCTAAATTCCTGAGACTCGGATCTTGTCTAAAAAATCGTTATGGTGATAATAGGTGGCACGAAGATTTTTAGTCCTCTGCTCTACCAACTGATTTATCCTGAACCTTCCCTATGGATCATCCTGGTACAGGGTTTTCACTTATGTCAACTAAAAATAAGGAAAAAAGGATTTTTCCAGTTTTGGATAAAGATCTTCATTTTCCATATAAAATAATTTCAGTACTTGTATGAGTTATACTATTCTTTCTTCTTTCCAACACTATTTGTTAATTGAATAAGGAGTTTCTATGTCCCGTTATCTGTGATGTCCCAAGAATAGCCTTAGCAGGGAGTGACTTAGTAGTCTATATATTCCCGTAGACTATAGTTAGGCACAAACAGGGAACAACAAGAGAAATAAGGGTGAATAAATGGCTAAATGATGAATTAATCCAAAAATCATAGGAAAAGTCACTGAAGCCAAAATCAACAGAGAAATAGAAGAAAAAGGTGTTAAGGGGGAACTTAATTAATCAATCATTCGACTTAGGATGAAATGTGCCTAACTTCAGTGATGTCAACGACAAATTATATCGGGGGAGTTATAAGAAGAGGAATTCGACCTAATTCCTCATTATGTTATGATTTTGAGTTGAGAACAGGTTCTAAAGGAGGAAGTCAACCTCTTAGTTGTTTTGTAGATTTCTTGAGGAAATGACCACCCAGATCAGTTTCGATGTTGGAAGACACACCCTATCCTATTGGATATACCATCCAAGTATTTCACCATGCCAGATCATGAGTATTCATACCTAGTTCAGTTAGTGTGCATTGCATCCAGTGAGGGAATAGGGGTTTGAGAGACAATTTTTTTTAGTTGGCCAAGCTCAGGCTAGATCCAGTCGAATCCTTCAAACCTGGTTGAGAGGGAAGCAAGGCGCTTCATTTGAGCTATCATTTTTTCAATTTCGATGGAGGAATCCACTATTTTGTCATTTAGGGTGTAGCTTCCAGAGAAGCACATTTATGGATCCAAAGAGTTCACTGGTATGAAATCGAAGAAACCCTTCCGACTCAGTACAAAGTAGAGCACGATGCTCAAGTTGATCCATACAACGCCATATTCCGACGATGGAATCACTAGGGTGCATCAGTTTTCTAGGAGAGGGGAGAAAACCCTCAAGGGGTCCCATCTAGGGTCTAGTTTGATCAATAGTAAACCGATCTTCAGTCCTAAAGTTACCAGGAGGAGCTGTCAATTTAGGGCACATATTTTGGGATCATTTCTAGGAATATCAGATGAGTATTTCTAGCAGGGCGAACTTTCCAGACATTTGCAACAATTGTCACGAGTATCCAAGATTGCATCCAACCAATCTGTGCATGCATGTTGCCGATTCTTACTGATATTTTGTAAACAGGTATTTCTTATTTTTTCCCTTGTATTCCAACAATGATCAAATCTTATGATATCTAGATGATGATTATTTCCTATATTTCCTACATGAACATTTTATTTCTGACTATTATCCATAATACATGATATTGGGTGGTGTCGGTTCCTTTATTTCGTATGCATCATATATTTTTCTCAAACACTTAATTATATAACACAGACATGAAAAAATCACCAAGCATGTTAAAAAAGTAACCAAAACACATCCAGAAACCCCCAGAGTATCAGATCTGTGAGTCAAGACAACAATTTCAACAAAGTCTATCTAGAGCCATTGGATCAAGGATATTTCATTATCGGGGACTTTGTTTAAAAAAATACATCATATGAAAAATTTACCAGGGATCACTAGTAAAAGACCCAAAAATAGAAAGGATTCTATGAACCGGTCTTCTTCCAGGAAAATATCTCAATATTGTATCCGACTAGAAGAAAAACAAAAAATGTGTTTTCATTACGGAATAATAGAGCCACTATTGCTGAAATATGTTTGTATTGCTAGAAGAGCCAAAGGATCAACGAACCAAGTCCTATTGAAATTTCTTGAAAAACATTCAGATAATATTCTTTTTCAATTGGGTATGGCTCCCACCATTCCTAGTGCTAGACAATTAGTTAATCATGGAAATATCTAGGTCAATGACCATAAGGTAGATATACAAAGTTACCCTTGCAAACCTCAAGATGTTATTACTATAAGAGATCAAAAAATATTGAGAGCTATTATTAGGAAGAATCTAGATCTGTTCCAAAGGGATAAATTGCTAAATCATTTGACTCTTCATTCGTTACAATATAAATGATTCTTCAATCAAATAATAGATAGTAAATGGATCAGTTTGAAGATTAAGGAATTGTTGGTCGTAGAGTATTATTCTCGTCAAGATTGAATCAAGAATGAAATGAAAAGGAGAGGTTGGGTTGCTAGAAATATGGAAATTATGTTCTTCTTCCTTCTTACTGGATTAAATCCAGTAACTTCTCAAGTACAGGATCAACATCATGAATATCATCTTGGTTTTCCTCATCCATTGGAGCAAATGTGCCTTGGATCAATCTATGTGTCTCATCTTCCTGATTTGTATCAATAACATTATCTCCATCCATATCATCATTAAGAACTCGATCTTCAATATTCTGATCTCCATGTTCCTCACCTTGTAAAGCAGTATTTCTACTACTACTTGGCAAAAAACTCTCTGGCAATTGACATTTTGGGGGAATTATCTCTAAATATACAAAAAATGTATTAAAATTAGTGTGTATAGAACATATATTAAAATGATAAAACATTTGACAAATACATGACATGATCACTATTACAAAGAATACATTATATATTGAATAATGTCTTACCAATGGATGATATTCATAACCCCTTTCAACGTGCCCCTTCTCCCTACAATGTTTTTCAGTTGTTGTTATTAAAATTCTTCTTCTTTGCAAGCTCCTGCAATTATTGCAAGTGAAATAACATGTTCCATCTCCCTTTGCCTCCAATGCAGCTCTAAAATGAGTAAGCCTCCTTGCATTTTCATTCATAGTATATTAATTTGACACGATAATTTCCTATAAGAACCAATTAAATATTTAAAAAATTAAACTTTGTTAAAACAGTAACCTTGCAAGTCTAAAATCCGAGCTATGTAGATTGATAATTGGATGTTTTAAACCAGTACGTGACAAAAAAAATCATATCTCAAACAATCACCAACAAAATTGTCGCAATTGTAGAAAATTTGTTGAAATTTGTCTTAAGGACATGTATTTATAGTTTTATTCTTGTCGATATAGTGACAAAAATAAATGAGTTGACCCCGAAAAAAGTCAATACCCATTGCAGTGCACGTGTGGTTTGCACTTGTGGCACAAGTGTCAATATAGAAATGAAAATTCGTGAATATATAGATGGTTTTATGAAACTTTCTCTATAGCGACAAACTTCGGGGCCAAACCAAAAAATAAATAAAAAAATCCAAAATTTTAATGCATTTTTCCTCAAATTATAGAAATGTGGAAATATTTCGTCGCATTTTGGGCCCATATGTACTAGTGCTATGTGCGCAAATCCATTTTAGCCATCATACTTCATTATCATCATTTGTTTTTCACATAGAAACATTTTTATCCATGTATTTAACAATTTCAAGAACCTCCCATGCGAACCTTTGAAAAAATATATTTCTACAACTTTGCGTGACTGAATGCAATCTACTGCAAATTATGTAACATAACCCCCTAGTACACTATCCAACCAAAAACCAATTGCTCAAGTAGTTGGGTTACTTAACTAATTCAACTATCTTACCAATTCAGGAGTCCAATTCCTCAGTGCTGCAACACTAAACCTTCCATATTTTTCTACTAACCTTTCTAGCAACTCGGTTAGAATTTTTGGAAATTCGCTAAAGAAAATTTCATGCAAATCCATGAACACATACCTTTGCATCCATTTCTTGTCACTCATCTGAGGGTTCTTGTTCTCTTTCCGTGCAATTTTTTTTTCTTTTCGCTCTAACCAGTTCATGATCTCCTTCTTATTCGGCCTTCAAAACATTCCATTAATCCTAATTTCCCAGTCCCGACAATGGAACCATTTGTTGGCTTACTTTTCTGTGCACAAGTTGTATGACCAAAGGTTCGGTTTATCTATGACCAAGAAACCCACCAGACACCAACCCTTTTGGCATCACCTTCTTGCGTAGATGAAGTCTCACCCAAGTTTTCTATTGAGAATGCAAGAACCATGCTTCTACAATAGTAAGGGAAAGGGAGACATACACCCGATTCATTATTCCTTCCTTTATCTATGTGTGTGATTTGGCTCTAGTTAATATTATTTTTTTTAGATTCCTTTGCTTAGAATATTTTTTATTATCATAGAGATTCTTCACAGTCACAATCATGAACATTACGCCATAATTAATCCATAAACTAAGTCTATTCTATGAAGCATAGCAACATAATTCATAAGCACACATAGACAATTAGATACCACAAGACTCAATATTCTCTCTAAAATCTCTCTTTATTTATCTGTCTCCTTGCTAACCAGCTATTACATTCACGATTCTAGCATAATCTTTTCACCCCCCTAATCTCCCAACCCTTTACATATTTATACTTCAAAATCTAGGGCTTAAAACTCTAATCTATTTATCCCAAAATTATCCCATTACAATGCATGGACAACTTAGTTAATTGGTTGTTCAACTTTTTTCTTCTTCTTTTCTCTCTTCATGTTGCTTTTCTGATGTTCTTCTATTTCCGGAATTTCATGTTGTCATCCTGCTCTCGTAATTTATTTTCTCACTCTCTTGCTTTATTCTTCTGTTTGTGTGTTGTCTTTCTCCTCTCATTTTCTTCCTTCTGCGAACTTTCCTGTGGAATGTGTCTTAGTTGCATGCTACTTTCCTTCCTCTATGAACTTTCCTTATACTTAGGTTTTTCTCTCAACATTGTATCCAAAATTGCATGTCCAACAAGGGGCATTGAGAAAAGTGGCTCAAGGAATAAGAGCAATGTAATGTTCAATGGAATGAATGGGGGGTAGTATGGTGGGAGCACCAATGGCATCTTCAAATGATCTGAGCAAAGCATCCATATCTGAAGGAAGGGAATGAGAGGGGTTGTTTGGTTTAAGGGGCGAACTAAATAGAGGGAAAGATACTTGTTGAGATTGATTTGATGAACAATAGGTTGGCCAGAAAGTAAGAAAGTAGATTTCAGAGAGGATGAGGTGAGTACATAGGGATGACCATCTTTTTAAAGATGATATCGATGATTGCAAGCATGGTAAACAATGTGACAAAGTTCCTAATAGGGAATACCTATAATCACATCTGCGCAATCCAAAGTAGGCACATCACAAAGAACAATATCGTAGAAAGGGTTGATGGAAAAAGTAAGGGCACAACATTGGGTCACCATCACATGAGGACCATTCTTATGAACCCAACCCAAGCGGTAGGGTGTTAGATGAGGAGTAGTAGGGAGCACCAACTACTACACCAAATCATGAGCAACCAAATTCTTTTGGCTACAATTGTCGAGGATGAGTGTGGCCAGGGATTGCTTGATCTAGCAATTGTGACTAAACAAAAGTGCCAATGAAGAATTCTTGGAATTAGTGGTCATGATCAGGAGAGAGGAATTCGATGTTGTAGGATTCTCCAAGGTGATCAACTCAGGGGGAGGTGCTCTAATCGAGGAGGAATCATGAGAATCAATGAATAAGGCCTTAACATGATTCTATTTACAAATAACATGACATTCAGATGAGGAGTGAAATTGGGATTTGTGATAAGAGTTAACCATTTGATAGTTTTGGGTGAGGTGGGAGAGACATGTGAAGAAGGAGCTGAGGAGGGGCTAGATTTAGATAGAGGAGATTGAAGGCTAGGAGTGAACTTCCATTTCACAGCCAAGGCCCGAAGAAAGGGTGTATCTAAGGAAGAGTTTTCATATAAATCAACCTCTTTGCATATCAATAATAAAAGACCATAGTTAAATTTAACAATGAGTACGTCATCCAGATCTTGAATATGCAATTTAATATGGAGCTTAGTAAAAACCTCAATGTAGCTTTGGAATGATAGGCCCGAGAGTTGGTAGAATTGTAACCAACGACCGAGGAGATTCTGATGGTACCTCGGGGGATAGAAGTGATTTCGCAGCACTTGACAAAAGGTATCCCAAGAACCAATAGGTGGAGCAGTGTACACGGAAGGATCGTTGAAGTTCGCCACCCAAGAGGAGGTATATGTTTAGGCGTCCCACCAAGCTTGAGCAATCCCTTCCAATTGCAAATTGGCGAGTTGTAGGTTCTCTTCTTTCGTCATTCCTGGGAAGGTTTTGAAATAAGTGGATAGACTACAGACCCAGGAATCAATGACCTCACCATTCATATACCCTGAAAACTTAGGTAGTTGGAAATGAGCATCCAACTATATTGTCATTGGGGAGCTCTGTTGGAGATGCATGAGTTCATTCAGAGCAAGAGTCAGGACTTGAATGGGAGAATATTTCCCAGATGCAGAATCCTCCGAGGTGGAGGCATTACGAGGAGGCATGATCTTCATATATTGAAGAAACTGATATCTAGATCTGGATCTAGATCAGAAGTGGGATCAAGATCAAGAGCTAGAGCTCGATGGAAAAAACTTGGATCCAAAACCCTGACCACACCATCGGGATCGCACAAGAGAGGGAGGGCGTGGAAAACCCTATTGCACCCTTGCAGGAACTAGAGAATGGAGGAGGAAGAGGGGAAATATCCCCACACTAAAACACAGAGCAGTGAAGGGCGAGAGCAACCCTAGCACACTGTGTTGGAAGAGATGGAGGGCGAGTTGGACCCCGAGCGCACCTTTGAAGCTGCAAATTCGAAAGAACCGGACAATGGAGTTCTAGGGCAAACCCTAGCACACTGCCTCAGAGATGGAGGGTGGAGCCACCCCTACCGCATCTCTGGATCTGAATATGGGACGAGTGTAGACACTAGCAACCCATAATTTTTTTTTTATCTCTATCAAAAACTCATGGAAGCAGAAGCATCTCTGATTGAAGCTCTAATACCATTTGATCTATAATAACAACACTCAAAAATTTAACTAAAACATGAAAACATGAATACTATAACCAAACTAAGAGCAAATAAACATTGCTTTATTTAGAATAGAGGGCAGGCTTATATATATGCTGTTATTACATAATGGCTTGAATGAGTCAAGCTACAACTAGTTAGTTAGATCAGATGAACTACTTTGTTGGGTCCTCCAATAAACTGAGAGAGTGAACCTTCCAAGAATTCTGCTGGCTGAGATTCAAGTGGATGTCCGTTGGGTTACCCAAATCCATTATTGGAATTTACTTGTATATGCTATTATTGGAATTTACTTGTATATGCTATTATTGAGATTGAAAGTCGGAGTTCACGGAATTATCAGTCCAGATATAAATGCAGAATACGCATTAACTAAGAATCTTACCCTGCACAGTAGTTGAATCTCAGACCAGCCGAACAGACACTNTGGAATTTACTTGTATATGCTATTATTGAGATTGAAAGTCGGAGTTCACGGAATTATCAGTCCAGATATAAATGCAGAATACGCATTAACTAAGAATCTTACCCTGCACAGTAGTTGAATCTCAGACCAGCCGAACAGACACTAATAATTGAATAAGTTAGCTGGATTGTGATGGAGACGAGTGAATCGCGATGCCAAATCCTTTCGCATTGGAAACAAAAAAAAATTGTCCCAAAATTCAGGTAGAGTCAAAAAGCAGAAAACAAAATCCCGGACTCCACTTGCTATATTTCTGCTGTCCAGTGTCCGGGATTATCGTAGTAACTGACCACTTATATTTCTACTGTCCATCTGTTGTGATTGTCGTAAACTTAAAGGCCGAAAAGCACAAGTAGGCGAAGACAACATTCGTTCGAAAAGCCGATATGAACAGTTGGCCTGTAAGTCGGTCGACGACAGTGTCAACAAATTGGAGAGGATGACAGTGCCATCGATCGACGACGACGAAACGTAAAGATACCGGACGCCCGGTGGTGAAGGTAGTGGACCCGGCCAATGAGCATCGCCGGGTGGCGAAATTAAGGGAATAATACCTGCGTTGATGGGTGAGTGTGAGGCCCGGGGGTGAGGGTGGTACAGATGATTGAGATAGTCCTCGGGAAAGAGCCTGTGCAGAATAAAACGTCCATTTAATGGCTTGGAGGGGCTCATTTTCTTAACCATACGCTTCCACTATCGCTCTCAATGCAGCCACATAAGATCTGTAACAAGTTTCGGTATTTCTGTGTGTTTTTATGTGCGCCGAAAGTATTCCTGACAATAGGATGTTTAATGTGAAAGACAACATCCTTATGACATACAGATTTTAGTCTTTTACCCTTCGTTTTCGTTTTCATTGAAAACACTTCTTTTTTTTTTCGGACCAATCTAATATACAAGTTGTCTCTCTTACTTGGGGTCATATCTAGATATTCACTAGATTTGAAGTACATGAAAGCCCAAGTTTCATACTATAATATCCCTAGGCCGAACTGAAATGAAGTGTGCACATTCCAGGATATAGGTTGGTGAGCTAGTTATTATATACTAGGAGGCTTATGTTTTGATTAGGACGGAGAGCCTAGATGTTAAAGGCTAGTGAGTCTATTTTTGTATATGTCTCATCATTAATATAAAATGCATCGTTGCTTGCAGATTGGCCATGATAAAAGAGTATGGGGGACTAAACTCCACTAGTTAGGGAAAAAAGGGGACTAAAAGTTAAGGAAAAGGGCTAAGCTAGGGAGCTTAAGCCAAAAATGAATATTATATTAATATTCCTTAAAGTATAAAGTATGAGAAATTATTTTATCCTAAGTTCTAAGGATGTGGACAAGTGGGTCAAAGTAGCTCCCAATATGACAAGTGTCAAGTTGGGGACATGCATACACATAGTTTGGACTTAGTTCATTTCCCATGATTCCTTCCATTATTCAGTCATCCATTCAATGATTCCATCATCATTCAGACACTCATTGAGCTATCCTACGTACCTTTTTGTCACTGTACCTGAATCTGTATCCATAACCATACCTGTTTGTGTACCTGGTTAGCTTGGGAGATAGAATGAGGAAGTGGGTTGTCAGGTCCGTGGAAAAATGAAGAGGCGGGTTGTCAGGCCCGCGAACAATTTCTCTCTGGGTGAGAGAATGGTTGGGAATTGATTTCATGAAGGTGCTAAACTGTAGCTACAGGGCTCTGAGACTTCCTATCCAGCCTATTGTTGATGTCTGGAAAGGAAGTGGGGAAGCCGAAGGGCTGTTGAGCAGAGAAGGGGCACACTTCCTGGGGTGGGACAGACATGTGGGGAATGAGGGACTGTAGGTTGTTAGTTTGAGTTGGAACTTGTGACAGAATCTTTCCTGTTGTCTATAACCCAATAGCCTGGTTAGGAATCCCTTTACCCGGGTGGAGTTTAGTCCCATCTCATGGGTGACCCATTGCTGAGAGTGATGAGCAATGTGGTCTAAGGCTGGGAGGTTTGTGAAAGGTCTGCATGCAGTTGGTGATATTCTTACCAAGATAGTGTCAATTGTGTGTTAATTTACATGCTGCATTATTATTTACTTGTTTATTTTTATGGGTTTATCATATGTGTGGTTTATAACTGTCTTTATAATTATAGGTATTGACTGTATATGTTGCATGTATATGTTTACTATTATTTTAGTATGAATCCGTTCATTTACAGAATGTATTTTTCTGTTTATGTTTTATATATAAAGTTCCGCAAGATTTTTGTGTGTATATGTTTTAATTACATGCAGTTCGAAAAATTTATGTGGCATAGCTCAGTTGGATGTTGGGTATCTTACAATATGTTGAGCAGAGAATAAAAACATTTTATGGCTCGGCATGGGTGGCTGGAGATGTTACACATACAATCATAGTATTAGGGACTTCATTTCTCTTTCCATGAGCTTAGTTTCGCTCCACTTGACATGACATCAATCTTCGAGCTTTGTAGCACTTTGCATGACTTTGTTCTCTTCTCTTGATTTACTTTCTCTCACCATCTGAAACTAAAAACGAGCCTTATAAAACTAAATCCTTAATACCAGTATGTCTCGACATTACTGGGTGTTTATGGAGTGATTTTCATAATATTCCAAAATCATGCATGGTTTGTTTTTTGCACAACTACCCCCCACAACACATTTGATTTTATCTATCAATTACTACTTTGATAAAATACTTGTTTTGTTGTCAACTTACCCCACTCCTTCACCCACTTAGATGTAACCCCCCTATGCTTTGAATGATCTATGGACACTTCCAATCTCGGAGTACCCTCTTCACGAGTGCCACAACAGTTTATGGTAATCCTGCATTCTCTATCACTACAAACTATGTCTTCC
>SNQJ01S0009984.1:213337-234195 GCA_010110895.2 Picea sitchensis | reverse complement strand
ATGTCCTCTATGTCCTGTGTCCACGTGTCTCCTGACTTAGGTAAGAACATATGTATGATTATATATATATTGTAACACTCCTAGTCAACTCAACAATTTCCTTGATCCAAGGAATTTTGCCCATGTCTTCTAGCATCAAATCAATGCAATGGGCAGCACGAGTCCAATATAAGGTATGATACCTCTCCATGAGAAACTTGCCAGCAACAACACAATCAACATCATCATCTGTAATGACTTGGACAATATACTGCAGGCCTATCTCCTGGATGAAGCTATCCAACAACTCACATAATAACTGTGTATTTTTCGCATATGCAGATGCACCAACAGATTTGATAAACATTGTCCCCCTGGGACAATTAACCAAGAAATTGAGAATGGACCTTCCCTTCCCATATTTCCAACCATATGTCCAACCGTCTGACATAACGATGCATCATGTGATCTCCCATGATTCCCTCAGCTTGCCCAATCTCTTTGTGGAATCAATATTTTCCCCTTGAAGGAGAGGCCCTCTCAACTCATTAAAAAAAGGTCCCTTATATCCCGGACCAACAATAGCAACAGCTTCAAACATGGAGTGGTAGAATGGATTGTTCTTGGCAATGTTGAATGGTATGTCACTCCATAGAAAACATCTAGTAACAATCTTGTCAGCTTCCTCCTTTTTTTTCACCATCCACCTAATAGAAGGTTGCCCCCTAGGCACTGACCTCGACACAAAGAAAGGTGAGGATGCTAAGGGGCCAAGTATTGTGGAATGTGAGCTTGAGGATTGGATTTCCCCCACTCCATAGGTGCTTCCATATCTATTTGCAAGATTAAGCCTCATTTCTTCCCTTTGATCTCTCTTCTTATTCATATAAAAAATGGATTGATTAGCAATGTGGACAATTTCTGGGGTAGATTCTTTGCAAATATCCACTTCATTCCCTGGGATTTTGGCAAGGTGGTATTTCAAGCGATCGATGCCACCAAACATTTCCATACCACATAACTTGCAATTCAACCTCATTATGTTATGGTCATCATAAGGTAGACCATACTCCCACATTGGGTCCAATGGTTTTGGCATTTTGAAATGTGTGGATCACTGATTAAATTTGTAAACCTATGGGACAAAAAAATGGGGGAAATTTAGAATCTAAATCCACAAAAAAACTTCAAAAATGATACAATTAAACTACCATACCTGCATAAGTGTTAAATCCTCCATTGAAAGGGGGGAAAACACGGTATATCTAATGGACATGCAAACCCTATACCAAATCTTGAAAAACAAAGAAAATGAGGGCATAATTTTGTTTACATACCTGGTTCAATTGATATGGTAGATTGGAGTAGATCCCCACTCCAAAAATGATTACTTGATGGCACCAAAAACTTTGGATTTTTCCTTGTTTGCTTGATGTAAAATGGTTACAATACCATTAGAACTCAAACCCCATAGACAACATTTGCAAAATGAGCAAATAGAACCCAAAAACCCGATTTATAAGCCAAAAAGCGGGTGGAAACCCAGCAGGGCGACAAATTCGATCGATTCACGATATTATCGAAATTTATAGCGATAAATCCAACTTATCGTATTTATCGCAATAATTTGGGGCGATATTATCATCGAGTGTTGGTTTGGCGCTATTATCATGATAAATTCGATAATATCATGATAAGTGTAACACTATGTGGCTCCCACGTCACTCGTTGGCCTACCACCGCACACTGCAAATCCTACCACCCCACCACCATGTTGCCACCGACCTACCATTGTGGTAGTCCATGTCACCACTGCCACGTCACTCATCACGTGGCCTCCACGTCATGGTACCAAAAAATTCTCAATTTTTCAATGCATAATTTCAAAATTTCCGCCATGGCTGCCATGAAACTCTAAAATTAAGCTTGCTATGACCAATTTTTCGACCCTGTGCATATCAATTCGACCTCTGCACTCGAAATCCAACACTTCCACATTGAATTCTCATTGAATTTCACTTTATAAATTGGGGCTTTTCCCAATTTCACCATGGATATCCTGCAAATCCCAAATTCAACCAATTACAAGTCGAAAAACACTCATTCAGAGGTTAAAATTGGGGATTCTTAATCCCTGAACTCAAATTTCACCAAAATTGTTGACAAATTCCCAAACTTTCCCTTGGAAACTTTTAACAACATAATGCAAACATTCTCTGCACTTTTAATCTGCAATTTCAGCTTCTACGTGTTGGTTCTAGCCCATGCAAGCTTGGTGCTAAACCTGTGGCTCTGATACCAATATGTAATGTACCCAACCCCAAGTTGATTCCCGTCACTACAAAAAAGACTTATCCTGCTAAATACGAACCTAAAAATGCCCCATGCATAAAAAAATAAAACCAAGGGACAACAAGCCCATAAAAATTACAGCAAAATAACATGTTGATTTTGTTAGAATAATAGGTGTGCTCGTTTCACCATAGACAATATAGAAAGATTGTGACCCAACCATAGGCACAAAGGCCACCCCCGAGCACCTTAACCTTGACATAGAGAATAATTCCATAATCAAACCCTAGAACCGATAACCAATCAAGGTAGTGTACCTCTCTCTAGAGCTAGTGTACCAGGCAGAAAGTCCAAACCATAACCAAAGAGAAAGTCCAAGCCAAAACCGAAAATGCCAGTTGCAGCTGCAACTCCTCTCCAAACTTGCGCACTACTAGTCTTATGTAGTTGTGAGAGAGAGTGTGTACAGATGAGCTCTAGCGCCCTCTATTTATACTACTCCAAGTCACCTAATTGGGTTGACTTCTCTTCCTAGAGGCTAATAACTTAATAATAAATAGTCTCTTGAGCCGACTTGTATCCTAGGGTTATTATCCAACGTTTTAGGGTTTATCTTGCTTCCCGGAATATTTTAGTCTTGTCAGAGGTTACACGTGGAAGTTAATACCTCCCACAACTACCATAATATCAACACTCCCTCCTAGCTAGGGAGGTATCAAAGGCAATGGTCTTGAACACAAACAAACCATTCAACCGGTAGCATCATCATAGCCACACAGGCTATCTCATGGTCAAATCATGAGCACCATCATCACTATCAGTATCATCTGATAGCATCAACTGCATCATCTCTCGAAGCCATACTCCATCTGAGTAATCAATCATGATGTTGAGTAAGTCACTTACTCCACAGAGTGATGCAAGAACCATTCTTCTAATCCAAACATATGTCCTAGAAGAATAATTGTTCCAACAGATGCTGGAAGCCACGCCATGGGCTACAAGGACTATTCTTCTAATCTAGACATATGTCCTAGAAGAATGATTGTCCTGGACCATTTTCCATGGGGAGAATGTTTGTCCATTAACATATTGACTATCCATCTAGATGGTAATCATCTCCGACACTAGTGATAGTCTCCATGGAAATCAGAACAATGTCATCCAATAGAACACAACTCTATCTATCCATAGTAGTACACAACTACTACCCAATGGTACACAGCCACTCCTAGTAGCACACATATACTAACTAGTGACACATTGTCACTACCAGTGGATCACATCCACCACAGTAGCATACAACTACTATCCAAAGACATACAGTCTCCACAACAATAATATCATCTGATATCACCCTGCATAAAACAATATCATGATATAAAATGAGTCATTTGGGCCATTCTTCCACTCACATTTGTGAGATCTGGAAGAACATTTTCCCTCATAAAGGTAAAACATCAGCCATGGTATATCTGGACTATTCTTCCCAAGCATAGAAGAATAATTGTCCCTGGTTTCTGAGCCTGGACCATTCACCTAACTGGGCCATTCCTCCGGCACTAATCATAATGCAACCTAGAGAGAATGAGTCTGCCCTAGGGAATGTCTGTCCTTGATTTTTGAACCTGGACCATTCACCTAACTAGGCCATTCCTCTAGCACTAATCACAATGCAACTTGGAGAGAATGAGTCTGGCCTAGGGAATGACTATCCAGACCATTTCCTATGGAAATTATTGTCCTTCACCAACCTCCAAAAACAGACCATTCTTCGAAACTTCTCACAACTGTGAACTTCAAAAGAATGATTGTTCGACGAGGCAGACCATTCTACTTGACCACTACTCAGAGTGACTGCCAAGAAGAATGATTGTCCTAGACCATTCCCCCACACTAGCCACAAGGGGAATCGTTGTTTATTGTACATCAACAATCTATTGGACCATTTTCATTACGAAAATGACTACCCGATATGGACCATTTTCCAAACTAGAAAATGCATGTCTGTCATAAATCTCGAACCACTTTTTGAACTAGCAAGGAACTGCCCATCCTGGACCATTTTCCGAACTGGAAAATGATTGTCGATAAATCAATAACATATCAGTGCTCCCTCCCAACCTGGGAGTAATCACTTCCTTTTCCAATAAGAAAATCATCTCCATGAGCCCCAACTTGTCTCGTAAGTACGCAAACTTTTCATCTTGGACAGAGGCTTTACCAAAATATCTGTTATCTGTTGATCTGTGGAGATATACTGGAGAACTGTTAGAAAGTAATAGATGTGCGCGTTTAACCATAGACAATATAAAAATATTGTCACCCAACCATAGGTCGAAGCCACCCCCAAGCACCTTGACCTTGACAGAGAATGATTTCAGAAGCAAACCAATAGCCAACCAAGGCTAATGCATCAAACAAAGATAACCAACACTGATCAGAAAGTCCAACCATAACCAATAGAAAGTTCGAGCCTAAACCAGGAGTACAGATTGCAGTAGTTGTCGGCTGCAACTACTCCCCATACTTGCACACTTGCCCAGTTTCTACAGTGCACACTTCTTCACTGCTAAAATTTCGAGCTGTGTGTACAAAATGAGGTCTGACTACTTGTATTTATATTGTTTTCCTGAGCTGTCTGGGCCGACTTCTCATTCTGGAGGCTAAATACTTAATATTAAATATTTCCTTGAGCCAGCTTGTCTTCTAGGGTTAAGTTTAATCTTTAGGGTTTCTTCTTTCTTCCCAGAATATTCTATTCTCATCAGGGTTACACGTGGAGGTAAATACCTCCCACAGCTACCATAATATCAAAACTCCCTCCTAGCTAGGGAGGTATTGAAGGCAATGGTCTTGAGCACAAACATACCATTCAACCGGTAGAATCATCATAGCCATACAAGCTATCTAATGATTAGATCACGATCACCATTATCATTATCATCTGATAGCATCAACTGCATCATCTCTAGAATCCATACTCCATCTGAGTAATCATGCATGATGTTGAATAAGTCACTCACTCCACAGAGTGATACAAAGACCATTCTTCTAATCTGGGCATACGCCCTAGAAGAATGATTGTCCCAACAGAGATAAAAACATCTACAGAAACCATTCCTACAGGAATGTCAATCTAGGATTATTTTCTAATCAGGTCATAGAGATCTGTGTCAACCTATATGCTTTAGAAAATATCAACACAACTAATAGTCTACATGGTAATCAGAACAATGCCATTCAATAGAACACAACTGTGTCTATCCATAGTAGTACACACCTGTAATCTAGTGGTACACTACCACACCAAGTAGCGCACAACTACTTAATCAATGACACATAATCACAACCAGTGGAACACATCCACCACAGTAGCATACATCTATTGTCTAGAGACATACAGTCTCTGTAGCAATCATATCATCTGATATCAACCTGCACAGAAAACAATATCATGAAATAAACTAAGTCATCTGGGCCATTCTTCCACTCACATCTGTGAGATCTGGAAGAGCATCTTCCCTCAGAAGGTAAAACATCATCCATTCCCTCAAAAGGTAAAACATCATCCATGAGCTACCTGGACTATTCTTCTTAAGCATAGAAGAATAATTGTCCTGATTTCTGAGCCTGGACAATTCACCTAACTGGGCCATTCCTCCAGCACTAAACAAAGTGCAACTTGGAGAGAATGAGACTGCCCTAGGGAATGATTGTCCGGACCATTTCCTAAGGAAATGACTGTCCTACACCAACCTCCAAAACGAACCATTCTTCGAAACTTCTCACAACTGTGAGCTTGGAAAGAATGATTGCCCGACGAGTCTGACCATTCTACTTGACCACTACTGAGAGTGACTATCAAGAAGAAAGACTATCATAGACCATTCCCCCACACTGGCCATAAGGGGAATCGTTGTCTATGGTACATCAACAATCTATCGGACCATTTTCAGTACAAAAATGATTGTCCGATCTGGACCATTTTCCACACTGAAAAATGCCTATCCATCAGAAATCTCAAACCACTTTCCGAACTGGAAAGGAACTGCTCATCCTGGACCATTTTTTCGAACTGAAAAATGACTGTCCATAAATCAATAACACATCGGTGCTCCCTCCCAACTTGGGAGTCATCTCTTCCCTTTTCAATTAGGAATTCGTCTCCACGAGCTCCAACTTGTTTCTTGAGTACGCAAACTTTTTCATCTTGGATAGAGGCTTTACCAAAATATCTGCTATCTGGTCATCTGTGGAGATATATTGGAGAACCACTTCTCTTTTCTAGACCTCATCATGGAGAATGTAATGCTTGATCTCAATGTACTTCGGTCTTTCTGGAACATTGGTTTTCTCTGAAGACTTCATATAACTCTTGATCAATACAATATATCATGGTTGGATTCGTCTCTTTTGTTTCCTGCTAGCTCGTGACATCGTGGCAAGGCTCAAACTGGAACATATCCAAGTGGAGCTTCTTATGTCATCATGAGAGTTTGTCATGGATTAGAAATCCATCTTCATGGACTTATGAGTAACCACTCTGATACAATATCTCTGTTATAGAAAGTTTTCACCACGCTTCTACTGTTCACTAGAGGCTCTGTGATGTAGGAGCATCTTTCCAACTCGACGGATGTGTTAACGAATCAACACGTCAACACGTATTTGGAGATAGGGAGAGGCATCGACCCTCTCATTTTCAAAATTCGAATTATAAAATTAAGTTAATTTATGTGTAAGGTTGATAAATTCCAAAGCCATGCCTTTGGACAAGTGTGGATGGGTTCATCGAAATAATCGACTGTAAGCAGGTCTAGATCCGTGTCAGGTCCGAATCTGTGTTCAATGTAATGAGTCATAGGGTTAAGGTGTCTTAACGGAAATGTTGATGGCACTAAGGCGATGGAGAGGATAAGCTCATAGAGCCCTCTTTTGTAAAAAAGAGAGATATTTTTGTATAGAGATGAGTTTTTATTTTATTAGATTAGGAGATCATGAGATAGAGATAGAGATCAATAGAACAGAGTAGAGTAGAAGAAAGATGCAGGAAAGAACTGCAATATTATGTAATTTGTTTTCATGAATGAATAGAACAAACATAATTGTCCTAAATCCTTGGATTGTGTTCATTTGATGGGTGAATGAATGAATGTTATATTTTGTGTATGTCATTTATTTCATTTTGTTCATGTGTGATTGTTCAAGAGTTGATCGTATGAGTTCGTGATGAAACTGGATAAGTTTCAATTGTTTATCTTCTGAAACTCATATGCAAGGTGTGCATCTCGAATGCAAGGAGTGCATCAATTGAGTCTCATATTGACTCATAGGAGTTTAGAGAGAACAAAGGAAACTTAGACCAGGTGCAAGGAGTGCAAATCATCAAGAAGCGACCAAGCGTCGAAGAACCAGAACAGAGGAACACCAAGTGGGCGAGAAGAATTTATTTTGAAGAAATCCTTCGATCTGAGTTATCAAAATCCCGAGAACGCAAGGAGTGCGTGGGAAGTCAAAATCCTTTAAGGAACAAGCTCAGAAGGGATAACACTTTTCAGAAGTGTTGACGAGATCCAAGAGTCGAAATCATAGGAGGAGCAAAGGTTCGAAACCTTTGAAGACTGATAAATCTTCTAAGTCAGAAGAAATCAGAAGCTCAGGAGGAGGAGAGACAGTGGTCGTTGGATCATAGAGAAAAGGATCAACAGTCGTTTGATCTGTGTAAGGTGCACGAGCCTTAACGCTTCGCACACATAGGAGAGAGAACCTATTAAGGTTTGAGACTTGAGATTTTTGAAGCCCGAAGAGTCAGAATGTCGAAGTGAAATCTCAGTCGTTCGATCATCCGAAGCAGACCTGAGCCGTCGGATCGTCTGAAGTGAACCCTAGGCGTCGGATTGACCAAGTGAATCTGAGCCGTCAGATATCGTAAGCTCAAGAGGAGGCAAGCTTGAAACTTGAGATTCCTGAAGCGCGAAGAGCCGGAGAGCCGAAGCGAAACTGGACCGTTAGATCCAGAAGGGTACGTGTCGATGGGTCATGAGATCCATAGGAAGGCAAAGCTGAAAGGTTGAAACATCCGAAGCCCGAATATTCGAAGATCTGAGAGTCGACGATCTACAAGGGGACACTTGTCAACAGATCACGAGCTCCGGGTAAAGTGTAGCAGGGTTTCAGTTGAGATCTGAGATTGTCGAATCCCGACGATCCGAAGTAAATATGGACTGCCATATCTAGAGGAGATGTGGCGTGAATCCGTGGACTTCGGGTAAAGTCCCGAAGTGATTCGTAACCGTCGGATCTAAGAGAGACGTGGCATAAATCCATGCACTCCGAGTAAAGACCCAAAGTAATCCTCGATCGTCAGATCAACAGGACACGCATCAGTGGATTATAGCCTTCAGATAAAAGGCATTGGGAAGAAGGGTGAAGTTTGAGATCTGAGATCTCAGAAGTCCGAAGACCTGGAGGAGATTTTGACCATTGATCGAGAAGAGGGCCACAAGACTGTTGATCCGAGTTGAAGGTTCAAACACCCAAAGTGAAGGCAGGACCGTTGATTGGAGGACACGTGTCCGCAGATCGTCAACTCCGAAAGATTAATGTACAGAGGAAAGCGAGGTTTGAGATTTCAAAAGTCCGAAGTCCGGAATTGCGAAGGAGATCACAGTCGTTGATTTAAGAGGGACAGATCTGGTCCATAGATTTGAAAGGCGTAGATCTGAACCGTTAGTTTAGATAGTACCGTCAATATCGGGAGATCGACGGTCCCGTAACATTGCGGGGACAAGAAGTGCATGGACTTTAAAACATTGATGGCGGGCCGCAATCCATACCGTGGTTTCGCCAAGAGGACACATGGAGGTTCGAGGATAATTGTGGGCCGAAAAGAAGTTTGATCCCAAACCGCTATTGGTCGATCCCACAATCGCGTGGTCACGAGAAGTCATCGCCCAAGGTCACATCGAGAGGGGTCTTATCAGAAAAAGAGCTAACGATCAATACTCTGAGATTTCACAGAAGAGCGAAAGGGAAGGTCGCGGGTGCTATCAAACCTGCACCAAGGCGCCAAAAGGGCCTGTGTTTAGATACAGAATGGGACCATTAAGGTTCCAGAGAGTCACTTGACTCAAGAATTGGAGATCCTTGACCGAGAGGTCGTGTAGACCTGTGGGGGAGTAGGGGGGCTGCATCAGGTGGTATCATAACTGATATTTTTCTTGCAGACAACAAGCAAAGAAGCGAGGAGGTGAAGAAGATAATATGATAACATTGAATGATATTAGAAGCTAAAGTTTGCCTGTAGACAACAGGTGAGAAGGAGATAGAGTATTGATGTTCTATGTGTGATTTCTAGAAAGATGTGCAGTAAATGGTAAAAAACTAGATGAGATGAAAACAGAGGGTGGAAAATGACTACTGAAATCCATATGGGTGGTCAGGGCAAGGACCACCAACAGAAAAACAAAGTTGAGATAGATAAAGAGCTCACAGAAATAAGAGAAAAGATGGAGAGGCTAGCATTGAAGATGCAACAGGATGCAAAGGTACATTGGACATATGAATGGCCTTTGAAGAGGAAAGTAAAATGGCTTGTCCAGAAGTTGATGTCCAAAAGGAAACAACAAATGTTGAAAGGGTGGCTGAGGCATGTTAAAAACCTCAGTGATACAGAGGAGGAAATGGTTCACATCTGTGAGCCAGAAACTGGGAAGAGTCTCAGTGATAATGAGGATAAGAGATCAGTGGATGATCTCAAAGACTGCCAGAAGGGAAGCAATGAGCTATCAGATTGTCAGGTGGGCAATGATATGAGATTAGCAGAGGATTTCATAAACTGCCAAGAGGGAAGAAATGGACTTTCAAGTTGTCAGGTGGGCAATGGAAAGAGATCAGTGGGAGGTCTCATATACTGCCAGAGGAGCAGTAATGAAAGTTTAGATTGTCATGTGGGAAATGAGATGGGATCATTGGAGGATCTCATAGACTTCCAGAAGAGCAGAAGAAAAATCCCAAGTTGTCAGGTGGGCAAGGGAAGTGAGAGGAGATTGTTTGAAAGTCTCATGAACTCAACTGAGAGTTCATATCAACAAGGAGAGTTGGTGGAGGTGGATCAAAGGAGTATTTTGATCATTGGAGGAATTGAGATATTCCTACCAAGTAGCCTAGTTGGGGCTAGAGCATGTGTTGCAAAAGCATCAATAGAAGGACAACCAACAAAGACTATCAAAGAGGAGAAAGAACAGACACTAATGTTTACCCCAGCAGAAAAAGAGGAGAATTCAGATGAATTTCTCACTCAATGGGAGCAAGAGTTGAAGATGTTGGAGGATTGGTTGGACAATCCAAAACCAGAAGATGGCTGCCAGAAGACAGTCACAAAGATTTCAATAGAAGAGAATTCAAAAGAATTGATCATAAATTTCAGCTGGGAAGCTGAACATATGATGACTACAACATTGAAGCATGCAACAGAAGAGGGAGCATAATTCCAGCCAAAGGAACAACTGATAGAAGATGGAGATATTCCAGCACAAGAGGAGCTGACACAAACCAATATGTCAGAGGAAGAAGCTGAGCAACAATTCAGTAAGGAGACTACAGAATTGAAGTCTGCAGTAGAGTGGAAAACTAGTGCCACAAGAGGAGATGAAGAAAACATGAGAGATCAAGTAGATCTGACCATTGATAGGTATGGAGAGGATGAAGTGCATCAAAGAGGACTGCATAAGAAGAGACAACCATTGGAGAAGCTGGACAGGGTGATAGAAGAGATAAGAAAGTTGATGTTGAGGCTAGCATAGGAGACTATTAGCAAGGAGAAGCTGAGCAGAAGAGATCATGCCATAGCAGCAGGGAAGCAACAACAACAACAACAACAAAGTAGAGGAGCAGGTAGACAACTCCAAGTAAAATTTTGGGATCTAGGTGGATTTCAACAGAGCTGGAGAGCCCATGAGCAGGAGCTCATGATTTTTTCACAGCAGTGGAGTATGATGCAGGAGCATCTTTCTGACTCGACAGATGCGTTAACAAATCAACACGTCAGCACACATTTGGAGATAGGGAGAGGCACCGACCCTCTCGTTTTCAAAATTCGAATTATAAAATTAAGTTAATTTATGTGTAAGGTTGATAAATGCCAAAGCCATGCCTTTGGATAGGTGTGGATGGGTTCATCGAAATAATCGACTGTAAGCAGGTCTAGATCCGTGTCAGGTCTGGATCTCTGTTCAATGTAATGAGTCATAGGGTTAAGGTGTCTTAACGGAAATGTTGATGGCACTAAGGCGGTGGAGAGGATAAGCCCATAGAGCCCTCTTTTGTAAAAAAGAGAGATCTTTTTGCATAGAGATGAGTTTTTTTTTATTAGATTAGGAGATCATGACATAGAGATAGAGATCACTAGAACATTGTAGAGTAGAAGAAAGATGCAGGAAAGAACTGCAATATTATGTAATTTGTTTTCATGAATGAATAGAACAAACATAATTGTCCTGAATCCTTGGACTGTGTTCATTTGATGGGTGAATGAATGAAAATTATATTCTGTGTATGTAGTTTATTTCATTTCGTTCATGTGTGATTATTCAAGAGTTGATCGTATGAGTTCATGACGAAACTGGATAAGTTTCAATTGTTTCTCTTCTGAAAATCGTATGCAAGGTGTGCATCTCGAACGCAAGGAGTGTTTCAATTGAGTCTCAGATTGACTTAGAGGAGTTCAGAGAGAACAAAGGAAACTTAGACCAGGTGCAAGGAGCGCACAACGTCAAGAAGCGACCAAGCGTCGAAGAACCAGAACAGAGGAACGCCAGGTGGGCGAGAAGAATTTATTTTCAAGAAATCCTTTGATCTGAGTTATCGAAATCCCTAGAATGCAAGGAGTGTGTGGGAAGTCAGAATCCTTTAAGGATCAAGCTCAGAAGGGATAACACTTTTCAGAAGTGTTGACGAGATCCAAGAGTCAGACTCGTAGGAGGAGCAAAGGTTTGAAACCTTTGAAGATTGATAAATCTTCTAAGTCAGAAGAAATCAGATGCTTGGGAGGAGGAGTGATAGTGGTGGTTGGATCATAGAGAAAAGGATCAACATCCATCTGATCTGTGTAAGGTGCACGAGCCTTAACGATTCGCACGCACAAGAGAGAGAACCTATCAAGGTTTGAGACTTGATATTTCCGAAGCCCAAAGAGCCGGAAAGCCGAAGTGAAATCTCAGTCGTTCGATCATTCGAAGCGGACCTGAGCCATCGGATTGTCTGAAGTGAACCTCAAGTGTCGGATTGACCAAGTGAATCTGAGCCGTCAGATATCGTAATCTCGGGAGGAGGCAAGCTTGAAACTTGAGATTCCCGAAGCGCGAAGAGTCGGAGAGTTGAAGCGAATCTGGACCGTTAGATCCAGAAGGGTATGTGTCGGTGGGTCGTGAGATCCAGAGGAAGGTAAAGATGAAAGGTTGAAACATCTGAAGCCCGAATAGTCGAGAGTCGTCGATATGCAAGGGGACACTTGTCAACAGATCGCGAGATCCGGGTAAAGTGTAGCGGGGTTTCAGTTGAGATCTGAGATTGTCGAATCCCGAAGATCTGAAGTAAATATGGACCACCAGATCTAGAGGAGACGTGGCGTGAATCCGTGGACTCCGGGTAAAGTCCCGAAGTGATTCGTAACCGTCGAATCTAAGAGAGACGTGGCATAAATCCATGCTCTCCAGGTAAAGACCCGAAGTAATCCTCGATCGTCAGATCAACAGGACACGCGTTAGTGGATTATAGCCTTCGGATCAAAGGCATTAGGAAGAAGGGTGAAGTTTGAGATTTGAGATCTCAGAAGTTCGAAGACCCGGAGGATATTTTGACCGTTGATCATGAAGAGGGTCGCCGGACCGTTGATCCGAGTTGAAGGGTCAAACACCCAAAGTGAAGGTAGGACCGTTGATTGGAGGACAGGTGTCCACAAATCGTCAACTCCGAAAGATTGACGTACGAAGGAAAGCGAGGTTTTAGATTTCAAAAGTCCGAAGTTCGGAATTGCGAAGGAGATCGCAGTCGTTGATTTAAGAGGGACAGATCTGGTCCGTAGATTTGAAAGGTGTAGATCTGAACCGTCAGTTCAAAAGTACCATCAATATCGGGAGATCGACGGTCCCGTAACATTGTGGGGACAGGAAGTGTGTGGACTTTAAAACATTGATGGTGGGCCACAATCTATACCGTGGTTTCGCCAAGAGGACACATGGAGGTTCGAGGAGAATTGTGGGCCGAAAAGTAGTTTGATCCCAAACCACTATTGGTCGCGCCCGCAATCGTGTGGTCATGAGAATTCATCACCCAAGGTCACATCGAGAGGGGGCTTATCATAAAAAGAGCTAACGCTCAGTACTCTGAGATTTAACAGAAGAGAGAAAGGGAAGGTCGTAGGTGCTATCAGACCTGCACCAAGGCATTGAAAGGGCCTGTGTTTAGATACAGAATGGGACCGTTAAGGTTCCAGAGAGTCACTTGACTCAAGAATTGGAGATCCTTGACCGGGATATTGTGTAGCCCTATGGGGGAGTAGGGGGGTTGCATCATTCTGCACCAAGTTGTCTTCTTCCATATGCATACAAGAGTCTCTTTCTGGTATACCTCAAAACCTTGAGGTTGCTCTACATACGCTTCTTTGTTCAATTACTCTGTTGAGGAGAACAATCCTTACATTCATCTGATGTAAACTCCAACCCATGGATATTGCAAGAGATATAATGGCTCAGGTAGAGGTATGTCTGGTTACTGGAACAAGCTATCATCATAGTCTTCTCCCTCCATCTGGGAGAACCTTTAGTTCTGGATCTCGCAATGCTTCCATTCATAAGTCTTCCATACATTGTTCTTCATCACAACTTCCATTTCTTATGCTTGATTGCTTCTAGTGGGTTCAGACCAAGCTGGTAGTCTTGTGATTCTTGATATAATGACTGGTTGTTCTGGCTTTTCTTTCTCTCTTGGAATCTTCATGTTCTTCCTCATGTTTCTCTTTAGCTCTGGGGTCCATGGAGTTTTCTATAGATTCCATGCCCTGAAGATTCCAACTTCTTCCTTTCATCATAGGATCATGGATGTGGATGGACAACCAGGGATACTTTAAGGCTTATTTTCGAAGAAGGCTTCTTCTAAAGTCAAAATGAACACGTGTTGTTTTTCATGGTTGCTACCATTAATGGGAACATGGATAGATACTTCATAATTCTCAATGGATCATATTATTTAGGATTAGTTCCCTCCTAGTCCTTGCTTCATGCATGAATGCATGCTCTTCTTTTGGAATTATATAATTGACTCCCTCCATCTAGGAGAGTCCACGCTTTCGTCTGCATCCTTATTGTCGTCTGCAAAGTGTCACAAGTATTTTTCTAATTTCCTCTTGATTTGTTGACTTCTTTATGTTTTTACTTCTTCCAGGTTTCTTCAAGTTTTATTTTGATTTTAGCTTATCTTGCAGTTGTTACTTATGTTAACAGCTTCCACATGAATTGTTACCAAGGGTTGTCGATGTACTTCATCTTTTCATGTGTATTGCTTGACTTGTATTCATCATGATAACAATTCTTATCTTGTTATTCTTCCATAGCCTATAGGTATTGTTTCTATTTGAACATCTTATCTTCTAAGAAATAGATATGCAAGATATGTACATAAATTATGTAAACATGGTATGTACAACAATTATGAAGAATATTGTTACCTTGTCTTAGAAGAAGAAGTTTGTTTTATCTTGCTTGGCCTTCTTTGAGGCTTCCCTTTCTTCGGAAACTGATGCTTCATGTGTTTCTTTCCTTTTCTTTAACTCGGGAAAATGATTCTTGTAGTGACCATATTTTCGTCAGTTGAAGCATTGTATTTTTGACATATCTTTCTCCTGATTTGATTTCTTCCTTGAGCCAAACTTCTTTTTATTCCTGAAATTCTTGAACCTTGTTGTGAAAGCTTGATCATCGTTTTTCTTTTGGGGTTTCTCTTTTGCACTAATCCTTGATTCTTCTTATGCACAACAAGTCCAAAGTTCTTCAAATGTGGGATACTCCTTTCTTGTGTTCATGCTTGCGGCAAATGCATCCCATGTCTTGGGAAGGCCATTAAGTACTATATTTACCAGTTCCTTCTCTGAAATGATTTCTTCAATAGATTGTAGTTGATCTCTTAACTGAGAAGTTCTCACAAGGTATGATGTTATGATGTCATCATCATTCATTTTCATGTCATAGAGCTCATTCTTCAGACTCATTACTTGTCCAATGTTTCTGACTGAGAAGAGGTTTGTTATGGCATCGTACATCTTCTTAGATGAGTCAAGATGGGAGATGTAGGGTATCAAGTGGTATTTTATAGAGTCCATTATGATATGCATGGCATTGATGTCATTCTCTTTGAACTTCTCTGTAACTGCAACGTTCTAAGGTTCCTTCTCTTTTCCTTCTTCGAACGGTGGTTCCACGATCCTTTCCTTTCACGATATCCAACACTTTATTCTTGGCAAGGATGAGGTCAATCCTTGTCTTCCACGCTCTAAAGTTAGAAGCCCCTTCTAACTTATTTTCTGACTTCATAGAGTAAGTCATAATTTCTTTGATTTGGTCAACCCTTGATTTTGACCAAAAAATCAAACTTGACGTCATAGCTTGCTGAGAGTACCAGGAGATAAGCTAGGCTAGGGCGCACTAGGCTATCCAGAAATTAGGTTAATCTCTTCATTGAAGGTGCCTCAACAAGAGGGTTAGGGTTTCATTGCTACAACAAAAATTGGCCGCAGCTGCAACTGTAACTGAGCAAATCCTCCCAATCTATCTTCCAGCGATTAGAATGTTCGAAGATAGTGTGGGCCCATAACCTGTTAGAAAGTAATAGATGTTCTCGTTTAACCATAAACAATATAACAATATTGTCACCCAACCATAGGCCGAAGCCACCCCTGAGCACCTTGACGTTGACAGAGAATGATTCCGCAAGCAAACCAACATCCAACCAAGGCTAATGCATGAAGCAAATATAACCAAGACTGATCAGAAAGTCCAACCATAACCAATAGAAATTTCGAGCCTAAACCAGGAATACAGATTGCAGTAGCTGCAGCTTCTCCCCGGACTTGCGCACTTGCCCAGTTTCTGTAGTGTGCACTTCTTCACTGCTGAAATTTCGAGCTGTGTGTACAAAATGAGGTCTGGCTACTTGTATTTATACTGTTTTCCTGAGCTGTCTAGGCCGACTTCTCATTCTGGAGGCTAAATACTTAATATTAAATATTTCCTTGAGTTGACTTGTCTTCTAGGGTTAAGTTTAATGCTTTAGGGTTTCTTCTTGCTTCCTGGAATATTCTTCTTGGGTTAAGTTTAATTTACTAGAACAAGTTGTTGGCATACTCTTCTCCCTCCTTCTGGAAGAACCTCTAGTTCCGAATCTCGCAATGCTTCCATTCATAAGTCTTTTTCACATTCTCTTACATATATTGTTCTTCATCACAAATTCCATTTCTTCTACTTGATTATTTCTAGTGGGTTTTGTTATCACTCCATAATTTCTCAGGCCGAGGGAGAAATTGACAGAGGTAACCACAAAACCACTTGGAGTCAAGGATCTAGCCCTCCAAGACTCAGAGAGGGATCTATCTATCTGATATAGCTTTATTGGAAGGGGATTTTAGGTTAGTTATGAAGTATAAGGTTTGTTTTTAAAAATTGGGTAGGGGCAGAGAAGAGGAACCATTGGGCAATGGAGTCACAAGCTAAGTTTCAATCAAAGACAATTTCTACAGACAGCCTTACAGGGCAAGGTAGGCACTCTTATTGGATTCTTTGAGTTTGATTTTGGATTTGGAGGAGAAGATGAGAGGACCAGGCAATAACAGGGCAATCAAGAATCCTGAAATTAACCATTGAGCGGAAAACATTGACAATTATGTCAAAGCCAGAAACAGAGTGTATGTCTCAACAAATTATGTTCTTTGAAATTCTTTGCATAATTTAGAGTATGAATAACTTAAGAAATACAATGGAAACAAATTACAGTGAATAAGAAAAACATCACCACCAAGATTGACACATGAATCATGTAACTGCTGTGACTGTATTATTGGATTGATGAAATACAGAAGGCTTTGTGAGCTCTGATACAAGATTAAAACATGGTCTCTGACTGATCAACCATTTTGCATTAAAATTACATGAATATATAGGAAATATCACCCCTCAAGCTTAGGAGGTCGAATTCAACCACCTCGTCCAAAAATAGAAACAGATCCCTGAAAATCTTGAACTATCCGCCATGAAAGACGGGTCGAACTGCTGAAAAAAGGGGTCAACTCAGACATTTGTTTCTCCTCAACGGTGACATCTATGTATAAAATGAAATATTTTCTTGTATATGAGCATGTTTTGGACAAAAACCTCTTTCGTTTTTTCCAAATTCATCTTCGGTTCGCCGAAACAACACCCGCAAAATCAGAACTGAAACAGGAAAAAAAGAAAAACTGAAAAATGGGGCTCAAAAATGGCTTCGATTCTCCCAACTTCTGGCACATGTGTAAAATATGGGAGAGGTTTTTGTTCTTCAGCCCGTTCTAAACAAAAACCTCTCTTGTATTTTGAAAATTCGTTTCCATTTTCCCAGAATCCTTCCCGGAAGTCGTCTGGTCAAAACTGGCAAAAAAACAATTTTGTAAAATTGGGGGGGCGGTTTTGCAGGGGTAAAGTGGTTTGCTCAGACCCCCCTGAGGTGGTAAGTGGTATTGGGAGGGGGGGTCCAAGTTCACCATGCAGTGACAAGTATCCCTCCCAATACTACTTTCTCGGAGCCCCTTGGTGTTGATGTGACGTGAGGGGGAGGGGTATCCAAGCTATACAAGTCTAACATAAATCTAACTATACTAAATTTAATTACTAACATTATTAACCTATTTCTTTTTTTCTTTTAGCCTAAGCTTGTTTATTCATGCAGGGATAAAATTGGCGAAGGGGTGAAGGAGTGAAGGGTTAGGGACTGAAAGGCGCAGCGGTGGATGAAGGATGCAACAGGGTGATGAAGGATCGGGCGAAACGGATGGTGGGGGGATGGAATCGACCGAGCCCAACAAGCCAGATATCTTCATCACCGGAGCAATGTGAAGTAAACAACTGAAGAATCAAGTTACCTATGATTATAGGACCCCAACAGGTTCAAACCAAGCCGGTAGTCTTATGATTCTCAGTATAATAACTTGTTCAATTGGTTCTTCTGACTTTTCTTTCTTTTTTGGAATCTTCATGTTCTTCCTCATGTTCAATGTTGGAGTCCATGGAATCTTCTATAGATTATATGCCCTTCCTTTCTAAAGGTTCCAACTTCTTCTTTTCGTCATAGGAGCATAAATGTAGATGGACAACCAAGGATATTCAGAGCTTCTTGAAGAAGAATTCTTTCGATCACGTGTTGTTTATCATGGTTTCTACTTTCAATGGGAACATGGACAAATACTCCATAATCTTCACAAATTCTTTAATGGATCATATCATTTAGGATTAGCTCCCTCCTAATCCTGGCTTCATGCATGAATGCATGCTCTTCTTTTGGAATTCTACAGTCAGCTCCCTCCATCTAAGAGAGTCCACGCTTTCGTCTGCATCCTTATTTATTTTTGCAAAGTGTCACAAGTCTTATTCTAGTTTCCTCTTGATTACTGACTTCTTTCTGGTTCTCTTCAAGTTTGATTCTAATTTCAGCCTATCTGGCAGTTGTTACTTATATAATAGATTCCTCAAGAATTTGTCACCAAAGATTGTCAACGTACTTCATCGTTTTAATGTACATTACTTGACTTGTAGTCATAGAAATCCTTATCTTGTTATTCATCCATAGGTATTGTTTCATTGATCATCTTATCTTCTAAGAAATATATATGCATGATATGTACAGGGACTATGTAAACATGGTATGTACAAGAACTATGTTATAGAAGAATATTGTTACCTTGACTAAACTTCTTCTTATTCCTGAAATTCTTGAATTTTGTTGTGAAGGCTTGATCATCATATTTCTTTTGGGATTTCTCCTTTGTGCTAATCCTTGATTCTTCTTGTGCACAACAAGTCCAAAGTTCTTCAAATGTGAGATACTCCTTTCTTGTGTTCATGCTTGCAGAAAATGCATCCCATGTCTTGGGAAGGTTGTTGAGTACTATATTTACCGGTTCCTTGAAATGATTTCTCCAATAGCTTGTAGTTGATCTCTTAACTGAGAGATTCTCACAAAGTATGGTGTTATGCTATCATCATTCATTTTCATGTCACAGAGCTCATTCTTCAGACTCATTACCTATCCAATATTTTTGACCGAGAAGAGGTTAGTTAGGGCATTGTACATCTTCTTAGATGAGTCAAGATGATAAATGTAAGGTATCAAGTGGTCTTTTACGGAGTCCACTATGATGCTCATAGCATTGATGTCATTGTCCTTGAACTTCTCCATAAATGCAACGTTCTGAGGTTCCTTCTCTTTTCACGCTTCAAACTGTGGTTCCATGATCTTACCTTTCACGAGATCCAACACTTTATTCTTGGCAAGGATGAGGTTAATCCTTGTCTTCCATGCTCTGAAGTTAGAATCCCCTTCTAACTTGTTTTCTGACTTCATAGAGTAAGTCATTATTGCTTTGGCTTGGTCAACCTTTGACTTTGACCAAAAACTCAAACTTGATGTCTTGGCTTGCTGAGAGTACCAGGAGGTGCGCTAGGCTAGGGCGCACTAGGCTATCCAGAAATTAGGTCAATCTCTTCACTTAAGGTGCCTTAACAAGAGGGTTAGGGTTTCATTTTTGCAGCAAAACTTTGACTGCAACTGTAACTGAGCAAATCCTCCCAATCTATCTTCCAACAGTTAGACTGTCCGAAGATAATGTGGGCCCATAACCTGTTAGAATAATAGGTGTGCTCGTTTTACCATAGACAATATAGCAATATTGTCACCCAACCATAGGCAGAAAGGCCACCCCCGAGCACCTTAACCTTGACAGAGAGAATAATTCTGGAAGCAAACCCTAGAACCGATAGCCAATCAAGGTAGCGTACCTCTCTCTAGAGCTAGCGTACCAAGAAGAAAGTCCAAACCATAACCAAAGAGAAAGTCCAAGCCAAAACAGAAAATATCAGTTGCAGCAGCTGCAACTGCAACTCCTATTCAGACTTGCACACTACTGGTCTTATGTAGTTGTGAGAGAGAGTGTGTATAAATGAGCTCTAGTGCCCTCTATTTATACTACTCCAATTCACCTAACTGGGTCGATTTCTCTTCATGGGGGCTAATAACTTAATAATAAATATTCTCTTGAGTTGACTTGTCTCCTAGGGTTATTATCCAACGTTTTAGGGTTTCTCTTCCTTTCGGGAATATTCTAGTCTTGTCAGAGGTTACACATGGAGGTTAATACCTCCCACAACTACCATAATATCAACAGATTTACCCATGCATTTAATAACATTTATAAAAATGTGAATGCATCCAACAAACACACACAACATTCAAATATTCATTTATGCAGTAGAATAATCATAATAAAACAATATGTTGTAGGAAAATCT
>SNQJ01S0009984.1:153273-205931 GCA_010110895.2 Picea sitchensis | reverse complement strand
CTAGGATCATGGCTGGACTAGGGATTCGAATCCAACTGCCTTCCAAGAATGAAAAGAAGCTTCCCCCATTCATCTCAACAGCTTAACAACCACCCAGAATAGGTAGCGCTCCCTCAAAAGGGCCATCAGAGCGTTGTAGCGCCTCTGAGTAAGCTTTAGGGGGCTCCAGCGCCCTCAAAATCTATAACGCTCCCTCAAAAGGGCCCGGGAGCGTTATAACGCTCCCTGACAGTGTATGGGGGAGCGTCGGCGCTCCGAGATAGTGTAAGGGGGAGCGCTCCTCTCCAAAACTCAGTTTTTGAGGTGCTTTCAGGTGGCAAAAGGTTGTTTGACTTCAGTAGACCAGTTCTCCTCCTTCAAATCAGTCATGTGAGATGTCATAAGTGCTTCCTTAGTGTCGTTGACATAGCAGTATGTCTTACCATCTTTTGCGACACTAGTGACCAACTTGCGACACTTACCACAATTGAGAGGGACAATGCGACACTTATCCAGCTGAGCAATTTTGACGTGTAACACAATAGAACACTTATTTGTTTATAAAGTTTAACCAATTGGTTTTGTACGAGGGATGAACCTCCCAACCATAGGCAATGTTGTTCCAAATCTCAACAGTAGGCCACCCCCGAGCTGAGGCTATGAGTCCACAAGAAGATCTGACCCTCTTGGTTGTCCACTCTCCACAATCAACAATCCAAAAACTCGGATTCCAAACTCCAACAACAATTCCAATCCACCAACTCTCTTCCCCACAACCTGCACAACCCAAGGAATGTATCCCCTTCACTGTTGACTATCCCTCGATTTGTACCAGTTGTTTATCAAGGATTTCAATGCATTCAATTGGACAAAACTCTCTCAAGTGGGGACTCTAGGAACTCTCAGCTACTTCAGGAGTGCTCACAACAACCTTCACAAGGCTCTTGAGCCATTTCCTCAACAGGAAATGCACTACAAGCTTACAACTCGTTTTTACAGGCACACAAGCCACATTTCCAACATAAAACACATCCCAATAATGGTTGCCTTCAAGCACAACATGTTTAGTGCTCTTCCCAACACTCAACTCCTCTCTTGCTGCCCAAAATATGCATGTAAAAGTTGTCTTCCTTTTTCATACGGATTTCCATTCTTCTCCCTTTCTTGTTTAACTCTCACTATTCCCAAAGATGAATGTACTTCAACTCCATGATCCCAATAACTATGGGATGTGACTCCTCACAACTACCCTCTTACATGAGTTTAATAATTGGATTTGGGAACACTCAACAACAAATAGAAGGTTATACAGAACGATAATAATTTCAGGAATGTGGGTTGGATTAATACCCATGAACATCTTCCCCTAGGACCCCTCTCTCTTGTGGAATCATAGCCCCCCATCGCTTTTATCCCTCTCGTATCGCAACCATCGATTACTACTTTTATTAATCATTTCAATGTACATAATACATTGTTTGGCCCTCAACCATATTAATCAATACAAGCTCTTCGCCCCAACATATCAGCTCACCAGCCTAATTCACATTTATACAATTACATTATAATTTGCGGGAATTAAAACTAGGGATATTACATATCTGTTTGGCACCAATTTCAAGAGGTCAATTATATTTACTGAATAACTATATCCTAGCTTAATGTTGGTCATTCTTTAACAACCCTTGATATCCTTTGATACCATGTTGAGATTCCCCTACCTAGCACCCGACAATTAGCTCAAAATAAAATCACCTTATCTACTAAAAGCACAACTGAGTAATCAATTAACCATGCAGTGAAAGCATAAACTAGGAAACCAAAATCTCACACACAAGACACCAATATTTTCGGGTATAAACCCCTAGAAAAACCCCGGAGAGAAAACAAGTCATAAGATGATTTTATTAAGGTCAAATAAGGGCTCCCGTAACAGGGAAAATGACCCACTAAGAGAAATGCAACTACAAACAAACCTGACCAAGTCTACTTTGTCGTACGACCCTTGAACATTATGCTTTTTGAGGTATACGTGATTGACCTTTAGCTGACCCGCGTACATACATGATTGTCTCTTTTGTGACCCACGTAGATGTACCGAAAATTTTTGTACAACACACCCATTTCCTATGGCTTCAATCCTCTGAAACCCCCACCTGCGACTGCCTCTGCTCTCTCTCCTCCTTGACTTGTATGATCTCTAGATGAAATTCCTTCTCCACCTATCCAAGATCTTGAATCACATTCCTTTGTGATTCAACCCTCTCTGCATCAACACTTGGATGAAATCTCTTCACTAAACCAATATCTCCTCACTCTCGTGTAAGCAAAAGTCCTTTGCTTTTACACTCCTCACACTAGCAAAAGTCCTTCTTTGTTATCCTCGACCTTGGTCTCTCACCAAAAGTCTCTCACAAGTGTATCTCACACAAGTGTCAAGTCGAGTGTCTTCCTCCTTCACCCTAGCCTTTCTTTTATAATTATGAGTTATAATCTATTTCTAATCTCCAAAGTGATCCATGGTTGAGATTACTTCTCACACCCACTTAATATTTACATGCTTAGATTACATGCTAATTACTTTTAACAATTTCCTTAAATAACTCAACTTGCTAATAAAAACACTTTTACTTTAATTAATTCCGTTTAACTAAAGTAAACTCACACTAGGATTTCGACGACTTCCACATGTTAGACACAAGTCAATGCAAAAGTACATGTTCGATGCTACTACTAACATCAACACTCCCTCTTAGCGAGGAACGTACTTCTCCACCCCGTAGTTGGCTCTATCTTCACTACCATATCCGCTACCATGCCTACTCTCCAATCCACTTGATTGGTTGTTCACTCTGACACAGAAGTTATCCCTGTCATCATGATCTGACCTGTCTCTGAAGACTCACTGCCTCTGAATATGCCCCTAGAAGCTTCTTGCTCCTAAGCATCCTCCATGGCCATCTCGTACCATGACGCCTTCTCGACAAACTTGGAAGGTTGCTCCTTCCCACCTGAACCTGAAGGTGGACTCCCTCTGAGTTGCTCAACCTTCGAAGCCACCTAGTCCTTGTTTTCTGCCACTTTGCTACTTGCCACTGCTCACATAGGCTGGCCCTTTAGCCTATACAAGTTGCTCTCTCTAACTCCAAAGACAATTCCTTTGTCTGATCTAGATCTTCTGGGCTTCATCAACGCCTTTCCATCCTGGAATGCTTCGTCAAATCCCTTCTTCTCAATTAATGAAACTGAGATCACACTCCTCTTGAATTCTGGCACCCATAGCACATTCGTCACTCTCAATGTGCTTCCTAACTCCAACTGAAACGATATTGTTCCAGACCCCTTCACTACATGCTTGGTCCCCTTACCAAGTTCCACATGCATCTATGAGTCAGACTCTGTGGAGCTCTCAAGCATCTCTCGTGCTCCTGTCATATGACACATGGCTCCACTATCTATCAACCATGCACTAGCTGATATGGTGCCCAAGGAAGTATGGGAAACAAGTAAGAACTCTCTTTGTTCAAAGTTCAAACTTCTTGAAAAACTTCATTCCCTCCCCTTCTTCTCATGCGAACATTGACCTGCATAATGTCCAAACTCGTGACATGCAAAGCACTTAACTTTTCTCATGTCCTTCTTCTTGCCATCTTGAGTGGTAGACTCTCCACTGGCAATCTTCTTGAACTTGTCCTTTCTTGCATGACTAGCAAGATCAAGGTTCTCATCATCATTCTTCTGCCGACTTCCATTCAGATTTTCATCTCGAAGTTCCTCCTTAACGAAGTCATCCCACAACCTTGACCAATCTGGGAGCTTCTCTCATGCCACGATTCCTTTGATGAATGATGTCCACTCCTTCTTGAAGCCCTTGAGCATCGTCCTCGCTAACTTTGAATCATCCACTATCTCCCCAATTGCAGCCAATGCATCTCGAACCTGTCAGATCCGGGTGAGATAACTTGTCATCGTCTCTGATCCTGTCATCTATGTGTCCTTGAGCTTCTCTCTCAGCACCATTACACAATTCTCATTCTTGCTATGAAATAAGCTCTTCAAAACCTCCCACATGTTTCAAGTTGTTTTCTTCTCTGATAAATGAGGGATCAAGTGATCCTTCACTCCATCTAGAATGATGTGTATGGCTTTCACATCTTTTTGATTATGGAAGACCAGATCTGTCGCATTTGTTGGTGGAGTTATCTGAGTATTAGCAAATTTGTAGATCTCGTTCTCCATCAACACCAACATGATTCTCTCCTTCCAAGGACTGTAGTTGGAAACCCCATCCAACCTATCCTCAAATTGCAATCCAGTTGTCATTTCTAAGATCTGATCTGATAACCCTCTGTTGAAACTGCCCCTATACTATCTAGTACGCAACTGTCAACATTGTGACCTGTGTATGTACACGACTATCCCTTCTATGACCACGTATGTACGCGGTTGTCACCAATGTGACTTGCGTACACATGCAAAAATCCTTGTTTTGCATCAGTTTTGTAGTTTTCCTGAAATTTGTCCTTTGATTTCCGCCTCTTGGTTATAGATCTGTCAAGATCTTCTTACAACTACTGAGATCTATGCTCTTGATTTCCTCCCTTCAGAGACTAGGATCTAATACCATGTTGATCATTCTCTAACAACCCTTGGTATCCTCTGATACCATGTTGAGATTCCTCTACCCAACACCCATCAATTAGCTCAAAATAAAATCACTTTATCTATTAAAAGCACGGTTGAGCAATCAACTAAGCATGCAACAGAAGCATAAACTAGGAAACCAAAATCTCACACACAAGACACCAATATTTTCGGGTATAAACCCTTGGAAAAACCTTAGAGGGAAAACCAATCCTAAGATATGTTTTTATTAAGATCAAATCAAAGCTCTCGTCACAGGGAAAATGTCCCACTAAGAGAAATACAACTACAGACAAACCTGGTCAAGTTTGTTATGTCGTACAGCCCCTGAATAGCACGCTTTCAACGTATACGTGATTGAACTCAGCTAACCCACGTTCATATGTGACTATCTCTTATGTGACCTACGTACATGTACAGAAAACTTTCATACAACACACTCTTTTCATGTGGCTTCAATCCTCTAAAACCCACGTACGACTGCCTTTGCTCTCTCTCCTCTTTGACCTATATGATCTCTAGATGGAATTCCTTCTCCACCTATCCAAGATCTTAAATCACGATCTTTTGTGATCCAACCCTCTCTGCATCAACACTTGGATGAAATCTCTTCACCCAACCAGTAAAATCTACTCACTCTCGTGTAAGCAAAAGTCTTTCTTTGCTTCTACACTCCTCACACTAGCAAAAGTCATTTGCTATCCTCGACCTTGGTCTCTCATAAGTGTGAGTCAAGTGTATTCCTCCTTCACCCTAGTCTTGCTTTTATAATCATGAGTTATAATCTATTTATAATCTCCAAAGTGATCCATTGTTGAAATTACTTCTCACACTCACTTAAGATTTGCATGTTTAGATTTCATGCTAATTATTTTGTGCACTTTCCTTAAATAATTCAACTCATTAATAAAAACACTTTTACTTTAATTAATTATTTTTAACTAAAGTAAACTCACATTAGGCTTTTCGACCATTTTTCCACATGCTAGACACAAGCCAATGCAATCCAATGGGGAAGTACTTGACGGATGCAACTACTAACATCAACACTTAAATCTATATTGTTGGATCTGATCTAGATGTTGCGAATTTACCCATGTGAAGAAAGTGGCTTCTCCATTAAAACTAGCCTGGCATTGTCGTTTCTGCAAGAAGAAAAAACCAGAAAATCCTATGGTGACCCAGTTGCTTCTGAATGCCTAATCATCCATCTGTCTCCAAAAATGACCCCAAGTGGAGCATTGGAAGCACAATTTTGCTGAAAAATGCCTTCATTATGCAAGAAGAGACCCTAAATCTGAATATTCTATTTCTCCCATTGACCTACAGATCTACTAAAGAAGTAGCTCTAAATATACTACTGTGATTCAGTTTATGGAATAATCGGTTTGCTTACGTATGCGTCATTCTTTGGACTTGGGTGCAGATGTTGGGAAAAATGCCGACTGTCTTGCGGATTTGGAGCAATCTGATGGCAACTTCCATGGAATCGAAAAGCTCTGCCAGTACTGCATACCTAATACACACAAAATCAGAAAAACATGCCTATCACCGATCTGGCAGAGAGAAAAACACCCAGGTAGAAATACAATAGCAGATAGAGAAATTACTTCTCTGAAAGATCGAAATCTGAGGCCTTCCACTATTTCTGCCGACACCCTCACCCTCCATGGTTGCCGGTCTTTCTTCGGTTTCTCATAAACCCACAAGCCAAATACCTCGCCGAGTATGTTCCTTGCTTTCATCCCGTGTTCCCGTGCTCTGCTTGCTTGGCGGGAATTAACCTTGTATATTTTGAATCGCCCTTTCTGGCGGGGCCCACCATAGAATTAAAAAACCAAGGAAAAGACACCACATTTATTTAAGGCATATTCTTTGATTATTTTAATGGGATCGATGTTTGTGATCAATTCGGGTCCACTAACTCAACGAGGCTAGAAGAGTATAACTTGAATTTGTAAAATGTATGTGAGGAGCAATTTCGTTAGGTTCATTATTTCTTTGTTGGTATTTCTTAGGTCACTACTCTTATTGTATGTAGTTATTTTGGGTGGCTGTAAGTAAGTAATTGGATGCCATCAGTGTGGTTGCATTTTACGATGATGATCTTTTGTTTACTCCCTTAATCCAATGTTAACTCTATGTCTTCTTGATTAATAGCACATTAGAGGGATAGTTGAATTAGTAGCATAGTCTTCAGCATTAATGCCATGGGATGCTTTGTTTTGACTTCAAATTCAAATGTTGTAGGGTAATTGACTCCCATTTTGATAGACCTATTTCAAAAATGCTTTGTTCAAATTAATACATGGTGATCATAGAAGATAGAACATTAGCTTCACACGTATTTCTATGAAATTACTATTAAGAGCACATTCGAGGTATAGTCGAGTCAGTAGCATAGTCTACATCATTAACGTCATGGGATGCTTTGTTTTGAATTCAAATTCAAATGTTGTAGGGTGATTGTCTCCCATTAGCATTAACAGTAAGAAGCGAAAATGATGGAGGAACCCCAAATCCACAGAGGGTGCAATCTCTCTCATAGAGGTAATACAAACCCTTTTTTTTCTTGATCCATATTAGCACTCTAGAAAATGCTTAATTGATGAATATGAGAGCGAGCAAGGAGCTTCAGTTATGGCATCAGTGTTAGAGGCATTATCATCTCATAATAAAATGTTGAGACCCAATTCAAAGTCCAAGGATTCTTCTTCACCTTTTTTAAGGGCTTTTCCCATTGTTGGGGCATATGCCATCCAATGTGTGAAATGCTTCAAATGGAGATTCATCCCTAGCAAGGAACGATATGAAGTTATTTCCATTATGCTTTTGAAGATCCTTGGGCATGTAACAAGGCATTTATCTATCACCCAAATGCTCCCTGTGATGACCCAATTGACCTCTCACAAGATATCACTCATTTGTGGATAGTTAACAAGCCAAACATACCTCACCCTCCCACGAGATGAGAGCAATTGGTCTCCCTTGGAGAATAATATTAAGCCCTAGACAAAGCCCCATGTTAACTATAAAACCCCTTATAAAGCCCTGTATATTGAGTTATTACATTGCTAAGTTATATCGGTAGGTCTGCTAGAACCATTCATTATACCCTTTCTTTATAATTGTACTCTTTGTCTCCTATATATATATACACCAAGGAGACCCAGTCTTAGGAGGATCTTTTCTCATCTCATATTGTATTCTGAATTGGATATATTGCAAAAGGAGGTTTCCCCCTCGAAGTGGATTGTATTCATTAACTTTTTGTCATTTTTAAGGCATTGGATCCTAGGCTTTTGCTTCTTCAAGCAAGTCATATTGACATTTTCACTATAACTTTTTTTTTTCTGGACCACTTCATATAGAAAAATTTGGAGGTTATTTAGAAGACATCTCAAGGTACCTCTGGTAAAAATTTCAGGTTCTGGGATGTTATACTTTCGGATATATAACCTATAGACGATGGAGTTTTTTACTCATCTTGAATTCAGTTTTAAACGAGTTACCTTGGGATTTTCACTATAATTTTTTCTCTAGGAGGTTTCAAACAGTGAAATTTTGTGGAGACTAAGGAGACATCTCCTAATAACTCGTCCAAATTTCAGATTATGGTTCGCTATACTTTCGGATATATAGTCCATTTAAGGCAGGGCTTGTGACTAATCTTGAAATCAGTTTCAGAAGAGTCGGCTTGGAATTTTCTCTGTAGCTTTTTTTCTAAGTTTCTAGCTTTGAAATTTTCATAATCCTAAGGAGACATAGAAAATTGCATGACATTTTTTTTAGATTTTGAATCATTATAATTTGTGAGATATATCTTGTGGAAATTGGGTTTGTTTACTAATCCTGAATTAGTCTTAAACAAAACATTTTGGTATTTTTGCTATAATTTTTTATCAGTGAAAGTTCAAACTGTGAAATTTTCAAAAGTTGATGAAGTCATATCAGAGTACTACATGCCAAAATTTCAGAATTAGAATGGTCCAAAGTTCATGGATATATCAAGACAAAGGTCAACCATCTAGTCATACTCCAAATTAAGGATTTGAAAGGTACATAACTTACAATTGTCATAACTTTTTATTGGAAGATCTATTTTTGGATTCAAAATTTGTGATAAAGAGGAAAACTAGAAGCATTATTATTTTTTCACATGGAAAAGGGTTCTACAAGAAATAAAATCAATACCCCTCATAAAAACTCAAACATGACTTCCGAAGAAAATGAAGACATTGATAACAAGCTAACCCAATTAAAGAACCCAGTTGATGAAGTGAGTGTTAGTATGTTGAAACCAGTGGATTTAACAAATTCTGAATAATACCTTAAAAGAGAATTGGAAGATCAAATACAAAATAAAATGGATGAAATGGAAAATAATATGGATGAAAATAAGAATGACATGAAAAATAAGATGGATGAAAATAGGAAAGAGATGGAAAAGCATATAGAAGAAAAGACGTTAGGATTGTAAAATTCCATGTCTTCCATGATATTGCATTCTCTATATGAAAGAATCCCTGAAGGAGATATCAAATTGCAAGGAAATCATGAAAAATGTAGAGGAAATAAAGATTGTATCCCATAATCATGATTATTCATCACTTCAAGATCCATATCATCAAGGTTTAAATGTCGAACCAAGGAACTACTTCATTCCAAAGATCGATATGAAGAAGTTTGATGGTAAAGATCCTATAAGATGGATATTCCAGATGGAGCAATTCTTTGATCTCCACCAAACGCCAAGATTACAAAAGGTACCTATGGCATCCTTATATTTAGAAAATAATCAATTTTTTTGGTATCAATGGCTTTGTGAAAAAAAAAGAATTCTATTATCTCTTGGTCCATTTTTGCAGATGAATTGATATCACATTATGGGGATATTAAGAGAAATACATTCTTTATTCATTAGATCAATCTTCGACAAAAAGGTCCAATTCCATAGCACATTCAACAATTCCAAAAGTTCAATCTCAGGGTAAAGAACATTCTCGAGGATAATTTGTTAGATCCCTTTATGGGTACTAGAAGGGTGGCCACTAACAACTATAGAGAGCACCATGTTACCTCTCCTAAACCAACAAAGTTGACACCTCAACAAATGGATGAAATAAGAGAAAAGGGACTATCTTTCAATTGTGAAAATAAGTACAGTGAGGGGCATAAATGCAGTGAGAAGAGAGTATTTTGCATAGACAATGAAGAGGAAGAAGATTAAGAATTGGAACCATCACAATATCTAGAGCTATAAGAGACTAGTCTAACGATATCATGTCATGCATTGGTTGACATCAATACTCCACAAACCCTCAAGATAGAAGGATATATCAAAAAGAAAAAGGTACCAGTGTTGATTGATTATGGTAGTACCCATAGCTTCAACAATTATAAATTAGCAAAATATCTCAATTGCTTTGTATATCCAGCACTAAAGTTTCAAGTAATTATTGCAGATGGAGGTGCCATAAATTGTTTTGGGAAGTGTCATAGTATTAAGCTCAATACGGGGGATCATTTATTGGATAGTCCCATGATTGTCATCCAAATGTGTGGTGTTGATGTTGTATTAGGGTTCCAATGGTTACAATCATTGGGAAGAGTGGCCCTTAATTTTCAAGATACTTTCATGAGACTTTCCTAGAAAGGCCAAGAAATTGAGCTTAGAGGTATCCAAGGGAAACCCTCTAAAGTGATAAACTCTAACAACATGACAAAATAACTCAAAAAGGGATACCATGGTGTAATTGCACAATTATTCTCACTAGATGTCCAAACATTTATATCCTCTACTCCAATGGATCTCCAAAAAGTTATCAACAATCATTCCAAGGTATTTGGAGAGATGCATAAGGGTCTTCCACCCGCTCAAGATCATGCCCATGCTATTCATATGCAACCAGGAAGTGTACATCTAGTCTTCCATGTTTCTTTCTTAAAGAAGATAATCAATGACAAGATCCCAATGCAAACTATCTTATCAGCTATTAATGGATAAGGGAAAATCATACAAGAACCATAAACAATCCTTGAAAGGGGGATTAAGAAGTTATAAAAATAAGAAATTATTGAGTACCTCATCAAATGGAAGAACCTACCAATGGAAGAGGCAACATGGGAAGACGATTTCTTCATGCAAACACACCCGTGGTTGCCAAGTGTTGAGGACAACACTCGTTTGAAGGGGAGGGGCATGTTAAGCCCTAGAAAAATCCCCATGTTAAGCATAAAATACCTTATAAAGCCTTAGATGTTAAGTTATTACATTTCTACGTTATATTACTAGGTCGGCCAGAACTTTTCATTGTACCATTTCATTATAATTGTACCCTTTGTCTCCTATATATATACCAAGGATACCTAGTCTTAGGAGGATCTTATCTCATATCATATTGTATTATGAATTGGATATATTGTAAAAGGAGGTTTCCCCCTCGAAGTGAACTGTATTCATTGACTTTTTATCGTTTTCAAGGCATTTGATCATAACAAATAAGGGACTTGAAGGTTTGCAAATGTGTACTATATTACGTCATTTATAAATAAATTAAGGTTTGCATTTGAAGGTATTAAAATGGGTTGTTTGTCAACGAATCAAATTTAGATATGCTTTAGTTGTTTTTCATTTAGCTACCATAGTGCAATCAAACAACTATGTGGTAGAAAATGGCCCCAACTTTTAAGTGTATTGATTCTCAACTATGTTCTTTCTTTTTCATTAGTGCCTCTTATGTATAAAATGCTTTAATTTCCATAAAACAATGTTAAGCATGAGTATGAGCAACCTTGGTTTGAGGATAATCACCATTTGATAACTACATCCTAGACACCAAACACTACATTTCACAAATTAATAGTCTGTAAGAAGATGAGGAGAGTAAAGATATTATATTTACTTATGATGTGGCATTCAAGGTATTGGGTTACTGCCCGAGTCGACCAAATAATTGCTAAGAAACTTTTCTCCTTCTTTATGTTGTTTCAAAAATTCATTAGCCTCTTCACCTTTAAACCACACAATGGATGTAGGAATTCATAGAATTTTGGATAATATTGAAGGAGATAAATAAATGGGTTGTTGTCCTTGAAGTTATATTATCCTTTTCTCTGAGTTGAACTTATTTGCACAACATTGAACAAGCTCTCTCAAATCTATTACTTCTTGAACACAACCAACTAGGGATATTGTTGAAGTCCAAATCAGGTTCGTATTTTTCTCAGTCGGAGAAAGAGACTTGTAGTAGTTGTATGCCCGCGACCACTGAAATTCTTGATTCTCACACCCAAGTATGTTTAGTGTATCCCTACAATACAACTCCTTTTTCTTACTTGACATTATTTTGTTGCTTTTAGCTATGGAAATAGATGGCACTACTGTTGATATTTACAAATTGGCATATTAGTCCCTATTTAATTTACCATGTATAATCCTTGAGGTTTAATCGCAGTAACTCTTATTTCAAGGGTACCCGCCTACACGACAAGATTTTCAAATTTATTACCAAGCTTACATGATCTTCACCAAATTAATAAAGATATTATGTCTTCACAAATGGATGTTGATGTGGCGGGGGAAATAAATGAGATGGGTAGTGGTGATGTAATGTTGTGGTGGATGAAAAGTGGTAAGTATGGAGGTGCAATATGAAGGTTGGAATGTGCATTATGTAGTATGCATGACTGTGGACCTGTAGACTTGTGGTACTAAAAGACATGGAGAAAGGTAAGGACTCCCGCACCAAAACAAGAAATTTTACTAAGTATAGGAGGAGAGCATTTTTCTAGCCACATATATGGGAGGTACGAACACGTGATTGCGGGCTGACGGGCATGTGGGTGTGTGAGTGTATGAGAATGAAAAGAAAAATTAAAATGGTCTACACTTGAAGTAAGGGAATTTGACTAATTATGGGAGATGGTCGTTTTGCGGGCCGTGGAGATAGGAGGTTTATTTTGTAGAACACGAAAAATGCAGGTTGACGGGTATGTGGAAAAAGAGACTTAAGAGTAAATGAGATGGTGAGTCGTCCCACATCCGCATTTCAAGTAAAATGGTTAAGTATGGAAAAGTAAAAAGTTTCATTTTGGGGAACACGAAAGAAAGAGGTGCATATAATAGGTAACACAATTGCGGGTCTGTGGACCTAAGGAAATACAGGTTTGAGACTTGTTTTATTCTTGCGTTGTTACTCCCACATAACTAAAAAATGGATAAGAATCGGAAAATTTTGAAAGGAAAGAGAAAATACTAAGTAAGGAGATCCTAGAAGAAAAGAAAATAAAGAAGGAAGAATTTAAAGAGATGTATGTGGACCCAAATATTCATCACGAATGTGGATCAACGGTACTCTAGGGAGAAGGTATAAGAAATATTTCCTCACCTCATTCAGTAAAATATTTTGGGGACCAAAATCCTCCCTAAATGGGGAGGTATGATATGAAAAGGGTAATTATATAAATTTTTATTTACCTTGGTACTCCCTAGGAGGGAAAAATGGAAGAATTGGCTTATAGGGTCCATTCTAGGGGTAGGTCCCAGTTTGGTGATTTGGGGTCCGAAAAATTCCAGAGCTAGTTTGAGTCATCAAATGACACTTTTTGGGGTTAAAAATTTGTGATATTTTCTCTATCCCCTTGATGTTATTATACACATCACAAGATTTCCAACGATGCAAAAATCACCTGGATCAGAGTTCATGTGTGGAAGTTATGCCTCTTGCAAGTTGACCTACCTTATTGACCACCATAGTGTCGAGTGGATGCCATGTCAACCCCCATTACTCATACACATGGGGCTAGTCACGTGTGGAATTTGAAAAATATTCTAGAGGGTCCAAAATCCTAAAAATAATTGAGGGTTGAGGCATGCAAAAACCCTAACCCTAACCCTAGATGTCCATCGGGCTATGTTAAATATTAGGCCACCAGGAAGGGAAGGGGTTCCATTATTTTGGTATTGTTATTGTTCCATAGTTGAGCATGGAATATAGGAGTGGGATATTGGAGAATAACAAAGGAGGTAGAGGATCATGTAGCAGCCATTCACGACACAATGTCCATGACAACTCCATAGTGAGTTCCTCTTTCTTTGTACTTGCATTTCATAACTAAGAAAAAGAGAGCAGAGCATAGACATCACCTTCTAGATAGGATTTCTCTCGTACCATATTTCCTAGGTCACGTATCATGTTCATTTGTGTGTTTCTTTCATTTTGGTTTCAATTATTTCTATAATTTTGTACACTATGCTAATAATAATAAATTTGAGATCTAAGGTAATAAATCACACAATAAAATATTTCAAAATATTGTAAGATCTGTTGGGATGAATTTTTCTAGTGGAATATCCACGACAATTTTCAGATCATATGACGACCATAAGTAGGATTCCAACATTGAATATTGTAATGCTCCTTGATATTGAAAAGATCACTATGTTTTTCTCAATGTGCAAAAAAAATATTTGTATCCCATGTCATCCATGTGGAATCTTGTGTGTTTAATATCCTATTTTAAAAAAATATAAATAGATACATTTATATCAAAAGAACACTGTGACCAAATCATCCAACAAGTTAATACAAAATTTATAGGGTAATATTATCCTAAAGGCTTCAAAATTGTTCAAAATTTCAACAGAATTGCTCCAAGTCTACATTATTATAAGAGTTGTATAGCTAGAGATAATTACTCGACTTGTTTATAACCATACAAACTATCGTGATAGGAAAGCTATATTGTATAACATCACATAATTCAAGGATTATTGGGTCCATACCCACTGTGGGTGTTCTTTTTTCTACCAACCTTTAATGATAAGTTGGTTGAAGATTATTTCCTTGCTTGCATAGTGGCTGGCTTGACCATGTCTTCTTCCATGGATACCATTTGGTCCATTCCAAAGGAACCGATAGAGAGAACAAGGAATATTGTATTCCTCAATTCTTCATACCCAGGCCTTTGTTTAAATTACAACTTCAAGATTCTATCCTGTAAAAATATTAATTTCTCCTCAACTTCCTCTAATCTATAATAATTTCTTTTCATGCTTATTTCCATCTAAATCTATTTGCACTCAAGCTTCTCTAACCAAGCCTTTGAAATGATCACTTATCTTTGAATCCCTTGGAAATCCCTTATGTTTTTGTGCTCCCAATTGTTTCCCTAATTTAAATCCCATGCATATTATTGAGCTTCATCACAATGCCTTGCACATATTCAAATTTATCTTTAGAGATCAACATTTTCACTAATAACATATCTGTTTGGATGGTCCTGGGTGTTAGCCATCTTCACAACCTCATGTTGAGTCTAACTTCCAACCACCAATGATCTACACTACTTAACCTACACAAATTCACAAAATTTGTTTCCATTGCAAAATATTTGTGGCCGATGAGAAAGGATGATGGAAAATGTTATCAAGAACGAGCTCCATATTGTTATGAGCATTATACCACATGCTTCGGGTAGTCCCATATTCATAGGATAGTAAAGTATTGTCACCCACAACAACTTATATGATCTTGCATAGAGATTTGATGATACTAATATGGAATTAATCCTTGCCAATGATGCACAATACTTGTCTCTTGTTGATATTTGCATCGTACTATGACTTTGAGTTGTGTGTTTCATGACATGCATGTAGTTTAATGTGTATTTCATGGAGTTGGAATTGGATAATATCCCCCCCTTTTTTTTCAATATTCTTGGTGGTAAGAAGTGTCAGGCTGCAGAATTACAATATTTTTACATTCTCTTTTCCTTATTTTTAAACCCTTTTCACTTACCCATAAACTCCGATTAGTCCAATTTAATGTTCGTGCATGGAATTTATGCTCACATTGTTTTCCATTGCAATTCTTAGTATTTCAATGAATTATGATTAATGTTAGGAAGGATTAGTGTATTTTGTATTTACTTTTGAATACTAACTCGATTTGGGAATTTCCATAGATCCATGTCTTGCACATGTGGGAATCATCCACCACCACCATGGAAAATGTATTCAAAGTATGAATTGTATGTTTTAATTGTGAAGGATGGATTTTTATAAACCCACTTGTATAAATCCATTATTCTACAATTTTATACGTTCCAAATTAATTTGGGTAGCTACAATTCATTTGCTGTCTATTTCAAATTATGGATTTAATTGTTTGAAGATAAAGAGGACAATTTGTTGGTGGACATGAGTGCAGATTTGATTCTCTACAAGATTTGAAGATCCCCATTGAATATATCATGGATCTAAGAAGTCAAACACTATTAAAATTCACTTGGGATGTATTCATTAAATCCTCAAGTGGGTTTGATTAGATATTTCCTATTTTTGGTTTGAATCAAGTTCATGTATAAAAGAGAGTGCCTTCTCCATTCTATGGAGGAGGACTCTTAGAGAACAAGTCCAATTTATGATGGCATATGATAAAGATCTGATGTTTAATTTTATTTCTAGTTTACTCAATTAGTTTGTGTTGATGCAGTTTAATTAGTTCATTGCTATGTTCTTGGGAGGTAGAGCCCATTCCGTGAGAATAGAGCATTGTGTGATTCAATAGTTTTCCATTTTTGTGTTCTTATTTAAGTACTTTTAATTTTACAAGTATGATTTATTTTCTTTCCAGGTGTGGAGTGTTTTCATTTCTACAATAGCATTTCAATTCATAGATTAGTTTTATCAAATCTTTTCGACAACGAGAGCTATGATTTATGGGAAGAGGAAGTGCCTAAATCATGCCAAGAGATAATCTAGTGACAACAATGTCCCAGTAGCATGATCGGTGTTCAAGTACATAAACATTTTCCAAGAAGTGATTGAGCTAGTTTTACGCGAGTTCAACATATTACATGTATTCATGTAGCTTTGATTCTCTATTGATTGATTTTCTATTTTAATTGCTTGAACAAAGTACATAGGTATAATTTTTTGATTCTTTGTTGATTGATGTTGCAATTTCCTTTTCGTAAAATCATACTAGACAAACTAATGCTAGATAAAAAAATTGTAGCTCACACATACATTGCATGACATCTCACACACATTTGAACCCCAGATTAACAATTAATGTATGAAATATTTAATTACTAAGGTAATTAATCAACCCAACAAGAAGCATGCCCGATTTTCCAGTCTACCTGTCAAGGAATTTAACAATCACATAAAATTATAGAATGCCACGAATTCAAAGCTTCCTACTATTCTTTGTGCTCTATAGACCAACTTACTCAAATGATTTTCTTGTGGAAATAATTAATAGACCATATGACAAATAATTACCAAGGAGTCCCATACCATTGAGATCTAATTTATTCCCATCTGCTTCAGGATCATCATATTCCAAAAGTGCAAAAGCTTTGGTTTGGTTGTTGGTGGTATCGCCTAGTCCCCACACAAAGGTTTCTTCCCAATTTCCTTCGACGTCAAGGATGACCCCCCCTTGCATTTTCCACCCGTGAATTTCCTTTCAAGTCTCCATCAAAGAAAAGAGAATGATTCTTTTTGTTTAGAATCCATCTCTGTAATTCCTCCGCTGTCTGTCTTAATTTGAAACATCACTTTGTTTCTAGCTAGCCAAACCTTCCAGGTTAGATATATAGGTGTTTCCAACCACACTCTTTTAAACATGGGCTTGTTTTGAAAGGTACCTCTATATTTTTTGTACCAGATCCATAATATCTCCTTTAATGTTTGAGGCATGACAATTGGTTTTCCTATTTTTGTAAAAGTTGAGCTCCATACCGGCCTTGTGTATTCATAGTCCATGAACATATGCATTGAATTTTCCTCATTCATATTGCATAGTAGGCATATTTATGGTCCTTGAATTCCTCTTTTCTTCAAATTTTCAGCCATCAAAACCTTGTCGTGAATTAAAGTCCAACATGATATCTTAATTTTTGGTAATTTGTCTCTGTTCCATATTCTCTTCCATATTGTTGATCTTATTGATTGGGTTCTTTATTGGATCTGAGCAAAGTATCCCTTTCTAACTGAATAGGAGTCCCAACCTCTATAGTCTATGATTTCTTTGCATAGTGAAGCTACTCTACAAAGATTATAAACCAAGATATATTTCTCCTTTAAATTTACGGGTTGTTCAAAATATTTCATTTTTTCCAAAGTCTAGATGCAGAGCTATCCCACTCATATATATTAGAAAAGAGGTGAATGTTGTGTGATTGCATCCATTCCCTTAGGCCATTGAGCTCCTAAATTTGATTCAATGGAGATTTTTCAAGAATTCAATATTCCTATAGATGGATTTTCTAACCTTTTCCAGGAACTTAAGAGAGTCTACCTTGAATAGGGTGAGTCACTACTTTACACAACTTCCAAATTGATGAACCCCTTCCCTCCATAATAAAAAATTCTAAACATATATACACAACTTCCAAATTGATGAACCCCTTCCCTCCATAATAAAAAATTCTAAACATATAAGGTGACTTGCCTATAAGTAGTTTTTATTAAGTATATACTTCCACTACACTTTCTTGTCAATCACTAATATGCATAGTGTTTCTTACCCCATTGCTAAATTCATTAACTGAGGTTATTTGATTGGAATGCCACCCCATTCTAGCGATGTTTTTACAATGCTCTAGTTTATGATATGGAACTTATTTGAGTTAGTTTTACCTCCTTGCCACATAAAATTTTATATATCCCTCCCAATAAATTGCTTAACCCCAATTGGACCAAGAATGATAAAAGGTTTAAACAAAGGAAAAGAGGAAAGGGAAGATTTAATTAGAATCACTCTTCCTACTAGATTGATCCACTGTTCTCCCCACCATTGCATTTTCTTCTGAATTTTTTGAATTATGATTTTCCAGTCAACAACCTTTGGTAATACAAGCATGATAGAAATCCTCAAGTATTTGAATGGAGACCATTTTAGGACACATTGAAACTAAAGAAATCTAGCAATGGAATTGAATAATTGGGGAGAAACATTCCACCCATATACGTTGCTTTTCCTTTTATCGAGTTTACCTTTTTAATCATTCATAAAATGATCTAACATATCCTTAAATCGCTTCGTAGTGATAACCGATGCTCCACCCAAAAGAAACATGTTATCTTCAAACAAAGAGTGATTTATTTCTTTTACTCCTCAAACAATTAATATACCTTGCAATTTTCCTTGTTCTAGTCTTCCACTCCAGGAATTTAAGGTAATAATATAAAGAAGGGGGGAAAGAGGGTACCCCTACCTCAAGCCTCATTTTTATTTGGAAGAAATAGGTGGGCCTACCATTGACCAAGGGGGCCATCCGAGGGAAACCTCTGCATGCATTAATCTAGTTTATAGATGTATCTATGAAACTAAACACTTTTAGGACTAAAAACTATTAGAAAAACATGATCATGAAGCAATAAAAATAAGACAAATGTGGAAATAAAACAAAGAAGATACACAATACAATAGAGACACAGATATACGTGGTTCACCCAGTGTGGAATACATCCACCATAGAAATTTCCAGGCACTTCCTTTATTAATGAAGGATACAACCTACAACACACCCGTTGTAATTTCATCTTCTTTCTCTCATAGTCTCCTCTCTCAGAATGTAATATACCACATATAAAATGTATGCAGAACAAAAATAAAATGCTAGAAATGGTAGAATAACAACAATATAACCAGAACATTCACCATAATAGCACTGAAATGATATGAGAATAATAACAGAAATAACACTTTGAATATGAAAGCATTGTTCATGGGCCTCTTCGAGGGGGAAACCTCCAGTTGAGCAGAGTTCTATTACAATAATATCCAAGTTAGGGTTCTCATACCCTTAAATCCTATTTATACTAAAAGGAAGCATCTAGAGGAAGATCCTTCTATAAGCGGAAGCTTCTATTAGGTCTTCTTACATCAACCTTATTCTATTTTATTGAAAGGCCTTATTAATATTGACCTTTATTACATCCGAATATAATTTTCTACCTATGTGCGGGTTAGGACCCTAACATGTATGCCCCCTTAAAAAAAACCTTGTCCTAAAGGCTTAAGATGAGGAAATTGTTGAAGAATGGTAGTTGGTTCCCAAGTGGCATATGTTGGAGTTGTATCTTTCCACTGGACTAGCACTTCCTTGATGGTTCTCTGACATAGGCAATGCTCACGCTGGTCCAAAACTGCTTCTAGCTGTAGCCAAATGGATCCTTCTTCAACTAACTCTGGAAGGTTGGTTTGAATTTGGAACTTAGCTCCAATCACCTACTTTAAGCATGAAACATGAAAACAAGATGTAGCTTCGAATGGCTAGGCAAAGATAACTAATAGGATACTTGTACCACACACTTGAGAACGGTATAAGGACCATAAAATTTGGGCACTAGCTTCTGACAATGGTCGACCTTGAGGGAAGTTTGCTTGTAAGGTTGCAGTTGAAGAAACACCTGATCCCCTTTTGCAAATTGACATTCAAAGCGACCTTGATCTACTTGTTGCTTCATGTGATTTTGTGCCATGACCAAATTCTCTTTGAGGGTACGGAGAATAGCCTCTTGAGCTGTAAGTGTTAGGTCAACCACCTGGACCTTCGAGGCACTCGGTAAGTATGAGAGAACTGAAGGTGGCTTCTGTCCATATATTGCTTCAAAAGGAGTCATGCGTGTAGTTGTATGGTATGAAGTGTTGTACCACCATTCAACTAGGGGTAACCATTGAGCCCACTGATTTTGCTTTTCCGAGGCAAAACACCTCAAATATGTTTTCAAGCACTTGTTGACAACTTTCGTTTGGCCATCAGTCTGGGTATGATAAGCTGTGTTGAGATGCAATTCAGTGCCTTGTATCTTGAATAGTTCTTGCCAAAAATTGCTTGTGAAAGTTGGGTCGCGATCATAAACACTAGAGTGCAGCATGCCATGAAGCTTGAAGACTTGATCCATGAAAATTTGAGCCACCGTGGATGTTGTAAATGGGTGTTGAAGGGCGCAAAAATTAGCATACTTGGAAAGACGATCAACAACCACCATGATGACTGATTTATTTCCTGATTTGGGTAAGCTGGTAGTAAAATCCATAGAGATATCCTTCCAAATAGCAGGTGGAATCGGGAGCGGTTGTAGTGTGCCCAGAGATTTGATTGTTTCTCCCTTGTTATGTTGACACACATCACATTCAGCGACAAAATTACGAATGTCCTGTTTCATACCATCCCAGAAAAAGGAACGTTTGACCCTGTCATAGGTTTTGGTGAACCCGGAGTGCCCTGCTGTGGGTGTAGCATGAAGCTCAGAAAGTACCGTGGATTTAAGCTTTGATTGTTTACTTAAATACAAACGACCTTTGTATCAAAGTTCATCATGGAGACAAGAGTACCCTAGGGAAGTTGGAGCATTGGACTGCAATTGTTGGATCAATTGCGAACTTTTGGGATCTTGTAGACATTCCTGGCGAACGTCTTGGAGCCAATCTGGTACAATGAATGAAAGAGAAAAAAGGGATCCTTCATCTTCATATTTTCAGAAAAGTGCATCCGCAACCACATTGTCTTTTCCTTTCTTGTAAATGATATGATAATCATATCCAAAGAGCTTAGTCACCCATTTTTGTTGTTCTAGGGAGGAAATGCATTGTTCCAGAAAATACTTGAGGCTTTGATGGTTTGTCTTAATTTGGAAACATTGCCCCAATAGATAAGGGCGCCACAGATCAACGACATGCAGAATAGCCAACATTTCCTTTTCATAGATGGATTTGCCTAGATTTCTTTCAGATAGTTACTTGTTGGTAAAGGCAAAAGGTCGACCCTCTTGCATAAGGACATCACCAATTCCTTTCCCTAAGGCATCACATTCCAACACAAAGGTATTTTTGAAATCGGGAAGGGCGAGGACTAGAGTGGTGCACATGGCCATATTCAAGGTTTGAAAATCTTGGGCACGGCTGGAGTCCAAGTGAAAGAGTTCTTTTTTAGGAGAGCAGTGAGAGGTGCGACAATCTTCCCATAATTCTTAACAAACTTGCGATAATACCCTGTTAAGCCCAAAAATCAACGCAAGCTCTTAAGAGTCTTTGGGTGAGGCCAGTCTTGCATAGATTCAATCTTTTTAGGATCCACCCTGATGCAATCCTTGCCAACCAGATGGCCCAAGTATTCTACTTCTGAGGCGCCAAAAGCACATTTAGACTGTTTCAAGAAAAGTTGGTGTTGAGAGAGTAGATGGAGAACTCGATCCACATGAGAAAGATGGTCTGTCGAGGTTTTTCTATAGATGAGGATATCATCAAAGAAAACTAAGACAAAATGGCGGAGAAAAGGATGAAAGACATGATTCATGAGGCTTTGGAAGGTGGAGGGGGAATTACACAAGCCAAATGGCATGACCAAAAACTCATAGTGGCCCTCATGAGTTCTAAAGGCAATCTTGGGAATGTCTACCTCTTTCATACGTATCTAGTGGTATCCCGAACAAAGATCCAGTTTAGTGAAGAATTGGGCGCCACTCAATTCATCCAGGAGGTCATCAATGACAGGAATGGGGAATTTGTCTTTGATGGTAAGTTTGTTGATGGAACAGAAGTCAGGACACATTCACCAGGAACCTTATTTCTTCAGGACCATGACCACAGGAGAAGAGTAGGGGCTTGTACTAGGGCGGATAACTCCTGCATTAAGGAGTTCCTGGACCATTTTCTCAATTTCATTTTTTTGGAAAAAGGGGTGATGATACAGACAAATATTGGGAGGGAGGCTTTCGAGTACAAGGGGAATGGAAGATCATGAACACCATGGGAAGGAGGGAGTCCTTAGGGAGTGGAAAAGACCAATTGATGTTTAGAAAGGATGGCTTGGAGGTCTTGCGGGACCGAGGGTGTCTCTGTTGCTTGTATGGCATGGAGTTGTGCGATAACACCAGAATGACCTTTTTTGAGAAGCTTTTCCATGCGATGGGAACTAATGATCTCAGGTGAACCGGGTTATCCTTATTGTTACTTGTGCATAGATCACTATTGTCCTCTTCTTAGTTGTGTGGTGAGGACTACTACCAATGGTGGATAGCTCATCTAACTTTGGGCTCATTCACACTATACTTATTCCTAGAACATCTTATTTCTTCACCATGCTAGAAATCATGAAGCGTGTCTCTAGTATTCTATACTTTGGCTACATGGCAATCATCTCATATGATTTCTTTGCATTAACCAATAAAATTGTTTTTCATGCATGCTTTTCGTTTGTACAAACCATTTATGCTTCGGTGAAGATTCACTACAACTACATGTTTTAGCCGAATTTTCCTCAAGGCTTAAATTTACATTAGAGAAACATCATGTGGTAGAATGCTAGATGTGTGTTCTTTTCTCTAGTGTTTAGTAAAATAGAAAAATATTTTTTTATGCTTGCAAGAGGAGATATCTAAGAGGATATCATGAAAATCATGTATTGGTTGGTTAGAGGGTACTATTTTTTCAAAGTTGTAGGCTACCAAGTTATTTTTCATTGTACTCAAATGAGGTTGTTAGGATTGAATTTCTTTCCTTGATTTGTTGGTAATGAATTATGATTCATACTTGTTGTGGCTTCCATGCTTTTCGACCAAACTATGGTGGCATACCACTTTCCATGAAAGATTTATGGTATATGATATACCTATATTTTTGGCATTCAATTGCTTCCAACACAAGATTTAAACTTGTACAATCATGATATGCTTTACACACCTTTGCTATAACACTCATTGTTTTGGTATAGAGATGTTTTTGGCATTTGGTGAGTTCCAATGCAAATTTTTAGACCTAGACATTCATGTTAACTTAATGAAAGAAGCAAAATATATTTGTTACTAGAATTAAAACTTACAATGATATGGAATGGATCATTACATATTTCCTCATATATCTTGGTACTTTCTAGGAGGATAAATTGGAAGAATTGGTTTGTAGGGAACGTTTTAGGGGCAGGTCCCAATTTGGTGATTTAAGGTCCAACAACTTCTAGAGCCAGATTAAGGCATCAAATGGGACATTTTGAGGTCAAAATTTGTGAGCACAAGTTCCCCCCCACGACGCTACTCTACACCCTATAAGCTTTTTGATGGTGCAAAAATCACATCAATCGAAGTTTGTATGTAGAATTTATGTCTCCTGTAAGTTTACCTACCTTGTTGACCACCATGGTACCTAGTGAATGCCATGTTAGCCCCCATTACTCACACATGTGGGGCTAGTCACATGTTAACTTTCAAAAAGATTCTAGAGGGTCCAAAACCCAAACATTAATTGAGGGTTGAGGCATGTAAAAACCCCTACCCTAACCTTAGATGACCATAAGAATATGTTAAATATTAGGTCATTTAGGAAAGGGAAAGGGGTTCCATCCTTGTTATTTTATTGTTCCATAATTGATCAGAGCATATAAGAGTGGGATATTGAAGCATAACATAGGAAGTAGAAGACTCTGTAGCAGCGATACAAGCCGTGTTGTCTATGGAAATTCCATAGTGAGTGCCTCTTTATTTGTACTTGCATTTCATAACTAAGAAAAAGAAGAGCATAGGCCTTACCTTCTAGTTGGGTTTTCTTCTTATTGGGTTTCCCGGTCACATTCGTTTTCATTTGTGTGGATGAGTGTTCATTTCTTGTTTTCTTTCATTCAATTTCGAGAATTGTTTCCATAATTTTGAGCACTATGCTAATAATAAATTTGAGAGATCTAAGGTAAAAAACTACATAATAAAATATTTCTAAATATTTTAAGATGCATTTGCTTGACAAATTATTCAGTGGAATATCTGCCGTGGTTTATAGATCATATTAGTATAAGCGGTTTCTTTAGGGTTTGTAGGAAGTTGTAGGATCTAGGAATCGGATTAAGAAGGAAGTCTCGGACCATTAGCCATAGTGGATGATTTCAACTGTAGAAACCCTTGGGATGAGGCAGAGGAGAGATTCTGTTTGGAATAACAAAGTCTGCTGATATCTCTCACAACATGACCCTCCTCATAGTGGCTCTAAAGAACATGTTTGGACCTTTTTGGGAGGTTGGTGGCTCTAGCTCATAAGTTGGATCAGACGCGATATCAAGAGATAATGAAGACCCATTAAAAGAGGCTAGAAAAAATATCTACGACAAGAGAAACAAGTTATAGTATTATCAATTCTTCTTGTTTAAAATGGAAGAGAAATTGGGCATCAAACCCTACTAAGGTAAGATTGATTTTGTTGAGTTGAATCATTGGTTGCAATAGTTATAAGTTTATTTTAGTGTCCATAACATAGGAGAATAACATATTTGTTTGCATGACTAAGACTAGAGGGCCATCCCTTACCTAGTGGGAAAGCCACACAAAGACATATGCTAGAGGGTGATCCATCGGTAACTAAGTGGGAGGCATTTAAAACCATCATGAAATCTAGTTCTACCCTATGGGGTATGTAGAGGACCAATGGAACTAATAGCGTGCACCGGGGAAGAGCAGAAATGCAGGAGTACATCATTGAATTGAAAAAAAATGGCGATTATGTTGGGTATATCTCCCAAGACCCTAAATGTACTCCTCAAGTATCCAAGGAGTCTACATAGTCATTTAGGCGAAGCGATTCTCTTTATTTTGAGACAATTGATGATGCCTGTGTGCAAGAATAGTACCTAGAGAACATAGGAAATAAGAAAGGACAACCAAGTGGTTTCAAGCAGAAAGACCGCAAGTTGCTGAGGAGGAAGAAGAAGTGGAAAGGAAGGGATGTGACTAACTATTTGTGGTAGTTGACATGTTTAGCAGATGTGCATTCTTATGCCTTGTAACAATACCATTTGACATGTTTAGCAAGATGTGCATTCTTATGCCTTGTAAAAGCACCATCAAAGGACAAGAAGCAACAAACATGTTCTTTGAAAAGGTTCAGGTGCACTTTGGGATACTGAGGAGTATAATCCCATATAGGGATATCATATTTCTTAGTGTCTTTTGGACTACACCTTGGGAGAAGATGGACACCAAACATAAGAGATATACAAATTTCCATCCATAAAAATATGGGTAGTGTTACTGCTCAAACTCTCACCTAGAAGGAAAATTCCTAACCTCAATGGGACAACCTAGAGGCATTCTCAGGCAAGCTACCCATTGTCACCTCGATGGCTTTGCTGAACACTTCAGACTAAGAAAAGAATCTCCCCTAGCCTAATGGGGAATCTCTAAGGGTCAATCCAAGCTAAATCAATATAGATGGAGTGTGAGTGTTTTACTTAGCTTAGATTTAATTGTAAAGATTGGGATCAAATAAGCAAATGCCCTTTACACGTGAATAAATTATTGAACATGCAAATTGCTTATTTCATTACTTGAGTAACACAATTGTTTAAATGTATTATGAGTTATCCATACCTGTGTCTGACAATAATGGAAATGATTTATATGTAGTGCAGTTACAATATTCCTTCATGTGAAACTAGATTTTCCTTATAACCAAACAATAGCTCAACCATGTATCATGTAATGATGCATTAATGATCCAAACCAATACTTAAGAGAATGTAATGTCCATCGAGGCATGCTTATATATGAACAATTATTCCAGCCATCACCATAATTCGAGAGTGTTTGATGTGGCCATACTCAGTCAAAGTTCCACCTTCAAATTGCAAATCATTATGAACACTCATATACCAAATTTGAGATTCAATCATAAACACATTAGGTGTAAGAGTGTCTAACACCACATGATCCGATAAGTTCTCAGAAATTATCAAGTGCATGAATTCATAAGATATTTCCAATATTTGGTTATGAACCACCACATATTAATGAAGCTTATGATATGACTCATTCAAGACTTGGAGTTGTCAACCAATGCTTCTTGGAAACAAGGAACACAAATCTACTCATAATTCCATTTTAGATAGCAAAGGTTACTTGAGTGAATCATTGTTTAGATCGATTCCCCAAGTATATTAAAACAACAATTAAAACGGGCTCATTAATTGAATTGGAAACAAGGAACACAAATCTACTTATAATTCCATTTTAGAGTAACAAAGGTTACTTGAGTGAATCATTGTTTAGATTGATTCCCAAGTATATTAAAACAACAATTAAAACTGACTCATTAAACGAATTGTTTCAACATATGATACATCAATTTAGACATGAAGCATGAACTATGAAATATTAGTGTGTCTGTTGTAAATTCTAGATTAGAATAGATTGTTTGAAACCAATAGAAACCATAAATATTACCACCATAGAATTACCAAGTAGATTCACAATTGGACAACACAAGTGAGGTAGAATATGAGATTTTTTCCCCAACTTTAGTTATGTAGACACTTTGCCAAGCCAACGAGTGAAATCATAAAATTCACAAGGTTCGGGATACCCAACATTCACTCAAGCAAAATTTGTGTCTATTTATTACATGGTAAATCCTTTGAGGCGGTTCGGGTGAGCTCAAATTTAGAATCATTTTGCACTCTATTGAACCAACACAATATTTTAAAGAATAATAATTAAACTTCTGAGAATTGAATGTTGTAAGATCAATATATTTGACATAAGATCATCCATGAATCATCATTGTTAAGTGCTTGAGATAAGATAGTATTTAACATAATCATATGTTGATTCCCTTTAGATGATACATCCAAGCATCCACTAAAACTTTATTAACCCTCATTTAGCAAATAATTCCACTTTAGATTCAAAATTGAAGCACAAATTTGATTAAATTCCAGATTAAATTCATATTTTAGCTTGAAGCATTTATCCCAAAGGAAACTTAGTGTTGAAAATTAAATGCAAGTTCTTCAATTTTTATTGCATCGTTTTGGTTCACTGGTGATTTAAGGTCGCAAATCATTTTTAAATTTAGGAAGTGAATGCCAAGTCAGCATTTCAACTCCTCAACCAATCAAATAAACAAGAAGTGAGATAACATGTATCAAATTCATTTGTTGTAGGCCATAAACCACAGAGAAATCTCAGATGATGTAAGTTTAACTTGGAGGTGAAACGTCATACCCTTTAAGCAAATCATTGAGCAAATTTAAGTGCTAGTTTAACCCTTAAAGATGTTAAGAAACATGTTCATTAAAAGCCATCAACTGGTATATGTTCCAGCAAAATAAATGTAAGATGACAAGCCTTAAGTTGCAGGTCGCTTAGGGGTTTTGTATCATCGATTCCATATATATAATTATTCAGATAAGAATATTTGCAACGATTAATAGTTGTAAATGCAAAATATGCCAAACACATATCTAATGAAATTGCAACAGATTCCAAACATGAGTGATAAAATCACAAACCCTTCCAAACATTAAGGTGCCAAGCATGTCATACCTTATATTTGATGTATTTCCAACATTTAATGAAATAGACTCATGTGGAAAATTTATTTTACTCTAGACATCGATAATTCCATTCTTTGAATTACTTGGATCTAGGAAAAATAAATCAACTTTTGAGCAAAAGATCCAAGCTATTTCACTAGTTAATTGCTTGTTGAAGACAAGAACTAGTGAAGCCTACAAATTGTTAGTAGATCAAACATTGTATCAAACAATTTGCATAAATATCTAAGCCTATGCTAGATCTAAAAGAAGTTATCCATAAGACTTGGACTAGCAATCTAGATCTACAAATTTAACTTGATCAAACTTTGGATTGCCAATAAATAAATAAATAACTTTTAAACAATGATTAAAAATGCAAAGGAAGACCAGTGCCAACTCCACTTGGGCTATTGGGTACACTTGATCTATTCTTGAGCGAAATTCTTGTATCTCTAGTACTTGATGTCAAACCATAAAGGATTTTTTAGTGAGCTTCAAGCTTGGATACCTGAGACACTACACAAATCTAGAGAAGATTAATCCTATGAGGACTTAACCTAAGTACTACAATATGAAATTTTAAACTAAGCCTAAGGTAAGAGAATAGAACCCTACGATATCTATGCTCAATAAAATAAGTTTAAGCTTAGAATTTCATAAAGAAAAGAGATATGAGACATCCATCATTTCTTCCTTGAAACCTGCAATGTTAAATACCCTCTATGATAGCTCTAGAACATATACTAAAAAATTAGACAAGTCTCATACTAGAAAATAGGTAAGCATAGCCCAATGGATTAGCCGAGTGGTTGAGTGGTGTGGTTTACAAGCAAGAGGTCACAGGGTGAAATCCCTGGGCATATGTATTGTAGATATTGTTGGGGCCTCACTCGATGTCCCCATCGGGTTAGGTTGCCAAAAATTAAACTTATCGATTTATCTTCCGTACCATCCTTGAAATGAGGGGAAGTAACTGGAGGGTTTCCTGGGATGTGTATTTCATCGAAAAGAAAAGAAATAAGGCAAGCAAGTTCTTCCAATTGATTTCCAACAAATAGAAATGAAAGACGATCCCTCCTTATATAGATAAGGCACCTTACAAAAACCATGGAATGAAAACCATATGCCAATATAATGTGCTCAAGCAAAACCTTGAGCTAGAACAAGAGGCACTCTCAATACCATGTGCAAAAACCACCAAGAGAAGTCAAATGGTCCAAAAGGTGATGGGCCCTTATGAATGAGCTCTAAACACCCACACATGTGGCTAAGAGAGAGAAAATGCACCCTCCATGTGTTCTAACAACTCACACGTGTGCCTCCAAGAAGTAGGACATCGAGTGGTCAAACATGGTGATAATTTTCCTACGGAAAATTTTAGTAGCATCATAACTAGGTCATCGTTTGCTTGATTTTCTATTATAACCCCATTTCGGAAATCCCATGACCATTCCACATCCAATTCCATTGACATGGTAAAATTATGGCCAATTTGTCAAAAAATAATTTCTCTTGAAGCTAGTTTCCCTCAAAATATGTGCTAAAATCACCTCATAACCACCTTTAACCACCCACACATGTAAAAATATTCCTCCAAGAAGACAAGAGCTCCCTCATGAGGTGGTCTAGGTGGCATGCATGATTATGTGGATTCCATGTCATCATCCAATGTCGTGTCAAGTATCCCAATGCAGTGACATGTATCTTGATGTGTTGTTATGGATCCCAAGAAAAATAACATAGATCCCAAGGTAGATGTATGTGTCTGTATGTTGGTACACAAATCCGAAGGCAATATCATGGATCTTATAGCAAGTACACAAATCTTGAGGCATGGTATATAGATCCCAAGGTGTAGATCCCACCTCGAGGCATGTACACAGATCCCAAGACATAGATGCCACCCTGAGGCATGTACACATATCCCAAGGCACAAATGCCACCCCGATGCATGTACATGGTTACCAAAGAAATGAACCCACTTACAATAATGGGTCAAACCTCCTTACAAGTCATTAGGTGATGCACACTAAGTGATCTCCTCTAGGAACATTGTAACATAAGTTAATTTTAGTGTTTGGTTAAGTTTTACCATGGGGGGACAACCTTAACCCTTATTACATATGACAAATCCTAAGACAAGGGGTATTTCCTAGATCACTAAGTTAGAGATAGGTAAATATGATGGATAACCTATGGAAGGGGAAAGAAAAATTCATGTATTGACCTTCAAAGTCGTGTATGATGGTGTGAAGGTCTTTTGTTTTGTCCAACTAGCCTTTAAAACTAGGAATATTTATTAATTCCATGTGTAAGTCTTTAAGAGGGAGCTTTTCTTAGAGTTACTACCTTGGTGCTTTGTTTTACTAGCCCTTTTATATTTTCCTTTGGTCCTTTCTTTAGATATGCATTTTTAAGCATACGACTTGGGGGTAAGGACTTTTTAATGAGTTGGAATAACTTTAACTTCATTATTTTTTAATTTTTAACTTCCATGCTCTTCACCTCTAGCATTTTTTGGGGCTTTATTTGACCTAGGATTCTATATGATGGAGTCTTCATTTTCTTTGTTGGACCTTACTGAATGACATTTGACAAGTCAAACATGAGCGAGAGTTAATTTTTATGAACACAATGGAAGGGAGAGAAAGATGTAAAGTGTTAAGTATGGATGGGCATATGAGATACACTACCTTAACCAAATCCCTAATAGTATAAATTGACCCAAGACGTGATGACACTTCTAAAGGATAATTGTGTTCCCCATGGTATGACAAGGAAAATAATAAAACCATTAATGTTATGACGTGTTATTAGATCACACTTTAGTATTTACCACGTTCACAACCAACTTAGAAGTTATAACACCATGTCTAAGTATCAAACCCATACATGAGAGCATAACACATCAAGTGAAGTGAAGAAAACTAAACTAGAGTACCATGTCCATGTGCAATAAAATCATAATGTACCCAATGCATGTGTCATCTAAGGTGTAGGAGGAATACGTTGATATACCATGGTTGAGTCATCTGAAAGAACTCGTGAGTGATGTGAGGCTAGATAATCATGTATTTTATGGAAGAACTGAAATAAATTTTTTGAATCAAAGGATATGAGAATGAGAGCTCATGTAAGAAGCAACACCACACCCTTGAGAGGGTGGTTCTAGAAGTAGTTATCCCCAAGGGAGAAACATGTAGACACAAGTAGTCAATAAGACATTGGTTCAACTTTTGAGGGGTTACAATTGGAAGCATCCAAAGACCTAAGATGCAAATTTGATTTATTTTTAACACTCTTATAACATAGTGGTCCACACTTGTACGAGCAAGTCCCCCTATTGAAACTTGTTTTTGGTATCTACCACCATATCCCTTGGATGTTTCATATGGAAAACAAGGATGAGTGATGGAATACATCATGGGAGATGCATTAAAAGTAGAGAATTTTGGTGAAAAGGTTAGGCAGATCCATTTGCAAGTATAGAAGACATTGAAGAAGTCATAGGAAAAGTACAAGACCTGACATGATCACCACAAAATTGAGAAAACATTGAAGGTGGGAGACAGATTTTGGTTGCATATTAACAAAGAAAGGCTATAGGGTCTTGGTAGAAGATTTGTGGTATGTTTTTTTTGAAGTATTGAAGAAGGTGGGTGATTATGACTACAAACTTAGTCTACCCTCATATGTGTGCATTTACTCAATAATGAATGTGGAAAATCTAAAACTCCATGAACCTTCCATGTTGGATCAAGAAAATAAGGAGAAAGTCCTTCCTACCATGGAAGACTTAGCAACAAAATCTCAGAAAGGGTTGGCATAAGATACAATTTTGTAGAAGAATTCCACAACCTCTAGACATGGGAAACATGAAATCTAGTTGATAAGGTTGAAAGGGAAACTTCTAGGCAAGGCCAAATGGTACTTATTAATAAGAAAGACTGTTTCACGGTCCTAAAGTCAACCTCATGAGGATGAAATCCCATTGCATTTTTGAAAAGGTGGTACTCCTCTGTTTCTAAATCTAATGCATAATATAAACAAGGTCTGAGAAGCACCAAGTTTATTCAAAATAAATATTTACATGCAAAGAATACTCGAGATCTGGACCAAGTATCTTATAAAAAGAAACTATATACAATTTGTTACATAATTCATAAACCAACTCAATATGATAATAAAAAGATTGACATTTCCATCATAGTATTCATCAAGACAGAGAACAATATCCACATAAAGGAGACAACAAAATACGAACCACACATGGTAGAGAACTTTAAATGATCATTTCATTAGACATAGAAAAGATTATGATAGATACATTTTTGAAATCTCATGCTTGAATCAAAGTCTTTGAGATTACAATAATGTATTATCTCGAAATAGTTCTCTGGGAACTCAAAAAATAATATAAGTCTTTAAATATACAAAGTAAATGTATGAAAAGTAAAGTTTTGCGTTTGTTCTTCAAAGAGGACTAGGATGGAGCTTCTGCATATCATGAAATTAAAAGACTTGGAAGACAGAAGAAAAACAATCAAAGATCAACCCGAGTTTCATATATTACTGAGAAATGGAAGGAAATATGACAAATGATTGTAGAATAAATAGGCTGAAAGGTAGGAACAAAGTTGGTCCTTGACTCACTATGATGGAAAGTTTCCATAACCTTTCACTTTCTTGGAGGTGCCTCTTTTGTAGATCCTTGTTGTGGTTGAGGTGGCATAACCACTGTAACCGTTTCTTTTTGTTCTGGCTTGGTGATTTTGATTAACAATTTTCTTAAGCATTCTTCAATATATTCCCTCATGGGGGCCACCGTGATCTCATGCTTTTCCTTAATCTTGAACAATTCATTTTCTAATTCCCTCAAGTCCATTCCCGATTGATGCAACATGTCGTACACTTCATCATTTTTATCGATATACCTGACTAGACATCTTTCGACTTCTTCTTCGAAGAATTCTATTGTTTTGGTGAACTCATTTTCCCAAGCTAATTTTAATACATTAAGTTGTTCTATTGATGTTTCTTTTGATGAGAGCATTTATCCATTAATAGATTAGGGCCATTAGGTTCTTTCATGAGTTCAACAAGCTTAAAGAATAAATCACCTCTTTTATTTTTTAAAGCATTTAATTGAATTATCATTTCTCTCAAAATTTTGATCCTGTTCAGACAACATGCATTGATTTGTTTCATCCAAACATTTGAAGGAAGGTTTTTCTCTCTTCTGTGGGCATCACTTAAGCTTGAAACTTTGTCTGAGAATGTACCCACAACGTACCTGTAGAATCCTTCATCATTCTGCAGATTTTTTTGAAGATGTTCTTTAAAATTTGTAATTGTTGTTGCGAAGTTGGCAACACTCTGAGAAAGATCCCAAATTTCTTGAATCAAGTATATCATTTTCTGTATTGCATCTCCAACATATTTTCTTATTGCTTGCAATAAGCTTGATGAGCCTTTGCATTTATTGTTGCTTTTTGGGATATCTTCTAGACCAAGTGTTGGTTGAATTGTATTTAGGGGCCTTGGAAATAAATGTCTTGGTATTAAAGTTGCTTCTAATTATTTTATTCTTCATTTCAATTCTAAATTTTCCTTTTCCATAGCAACGACAGATAGCTTCAAGTCTTCTCCGGTTGCATTGTGGAATTGTGCAATTTTTAATTGTGCAACTCCATCGAAATCAATTATTGATTTCCATTTCTTTGATGACCTTTTATTTTTCATATTGAATTTTTCAAGCAATAATTTTTTGGACACTCGATTGTAGGCCACGTGGTGAAAAGTTACAGATTCCTCTTCGAAATTCTCTGGTTCCCAGGTGATTAGGGCTTCAACGATTTCTCTAGTTTCTAACAATATTTTGTCATACCAAATAGGTTCTTCAATAAGTTCGTCGACATCCATAGCTTGTGGGATTTCTTGGATTTCAGGTATGCTTAACCCTGTTGTCTGTGTATTTCTTTTTCTCTTGACATAAGTATGCACAATATGATATTTCTCAATAATTTTCCTTGGTGGGTCCTTATCGCCACCATCGTCTGAACTTTCAACTGACATTTTTCTCATCTCAACACCACTGGTCCTATGCTTCATTCTTGATTGGGTACTTTTATGGGAAACATTTTGTGAATTAGGGTTTCTATCTTCTACCTCTTTTCCATGCTCTTGATAACTTTCATTGGTACCGATCAATTCTTCCATGTCATTTAAATCTTGTTCAGCCATAGTCTCAGGGAGATCTAAATTATGTCCACATCCCTCTTTATATTGCTCAATTTTGGTGAAATATGAAGAATAACCAATTGATGCCATATGTGCAGTGAGCATATCATTCAGGTTAAAGCCCTCAACAAGTTAAAATTATTTTAATCCAAGTTGGTCAAGATGGACTACAAGTTCATCCAAATGGGGTTATGTGCTTTACAATGATTTATCCAATTTTCTAAGGTAGGGGTATGAATTGCTTTTTTCTCTTTTCGTTGAAGAAGTGGGCCGAGGTTTTATACTTCCTGCACATTTCCTCAACAAAAATATTGTCTGATACATAAAATGGAGAAGGAAAGTATTTTATTCACCCCCAAATAACCTGACAATGTTAAAATCCTCATTAATCTTCAAAATTCCTTTCTCTGTGAGAAAGGTGGTGACTTCAAGAGATAACCTTGACGTTTTAGGACCAAACACCAATTTTTTGAATTCTGAAATGAAATTATTATGAACTGGGTAAAAGTTGTACTTATCTTTATGTCTATCCAAGATTGTATACCCGACGTAAACTAGTTCCATATTGAAATCAATGTTCCTTTCCCTTGGCAAGTCCTCAAATGCGTGATAGTAAGCAATGGAGAAAATGAGGTAAGAATTCATATAAAATTTCCGAGTCTTTTTCAAATTACTTAACTGAAATGAAACTTCACTAGAAATAATGTGGGCCTAGTCTATGATGGCATTTTCATGCAAGGAAGAGTGAAGGACATATATAATATTTCTCAGTACATATGCAGTAGATCCCAAACCAATAATACGAGCAAATAACCCGATAAATTCTCTACATGGGTATTTTAATGAATTTACCTCAATCTTGGAAACACTAGGGTTACTGCCTGAGTCGACCAAATAATTGATAAGAAACTTTTCTCCTTTATGTTGTTTCAAAAATTCATTAGCCTCTTCACCTTTAAACTGCACAATGGATGTAGGAATTCATAGAATTTTGGAAAATATTGAAGGAGATAAATAAATGGGTTGTTGTCCTTGAAGTTATATTATCCTTTTCTCTGAGTTGAACTTATTTGCACAGCATCGAACAAGCTCTCTCAAATCTATTACTTTTGGAACACAACCAACTAAGGATATTGTTGAATTCCAAATCAGGTTCGTCTTTTTCTCAGTCAGAGAAAGAGACTTGTAGTAGTTGTATGCCCGCGACCACTAAAACTCTTGATTCTCACACCCAAGTATGTTCAGTGTATCCCTACAATACAACTCCTTTTTCTTACTTGACATTATTTTGTTGCTTTTAGCTATGGCAATAGATGGCGCTACTATTGATATTCACAAATTGGCATATTAGTCCCTATTTACTTTACCATGTATAATCCTTGAGGTTCAATCACAGTAACTCTTATTTCAAGGGTACCCACCTACAGGACAAGATTTTCAAATTTATTACCAAGCTTACAGGATCTTCACCAAATTAATAAAGATATTATGTCTTCACAAATGGATGTTGATGTGGTGGGGGAAATAAATGCGATGGGTAGTGGTGATGTGATGTTGTGGTGGATGAAAAGTGGTAAGTATGGAGGTACAATATGAAGGTTGGAATGTGCATTATGTAGTATGCAGGACTGTGGACTTGTAGACTTGTGGTACTAAAAGACATGGATAAAGGTAAGGACTCCCTCACCAAAACAAGAAATTTTACTAAGTATAGGAGGAGAGCATTTTTATAGTCACATAGATGGGAGGTACGAACACGTGATTGCAGGCTGACGGGCATGTGGGTGTGTGAGTGTATGAGATTGAAAAGAAAAATGAGAATGGTCCGAAGTAAGGAAATTTGACTAATTATGGGAGATGGTCATTTTGCAGGCCGTGGAGATAGGAGGTTTATTTTGTATAACATGAAAATTGCAGGTTGACGGGTATGTGGAAAAAGAGACTTAAGAGTAAATGAGATGGTGAGTCATCCTACTTCTGCATTTCAATAAAAATGGTTAAGTATGGAAAAGTAAAAAGTTTCATTTTGGGGAACGCGAAAGAAAGAGGTGCATATAATAGGCAACACAATTGTGGGTCTGTGGACCTAAGGACATGAAGGTTTGAGACTTATTTTATTGTTGCGTTGCTACTCCCACATAACTAAAAAATGGATAAGAATCGGAAAATTTTGAAAAGAAAGAGAAAATACTAAGTAAGGAGATCCTAGAAGAAAATAAAATAAAGAAGGAAGAATTTAAAGAGATGTATGTGGACCCAAATATTCATCACGAATGTGGATCAACAGTACTCCTGGGAGAAGGTATAAGAAATATTTCCTCACCTCGTTCAGTAAAATATTTTTGGGACCAAAATCCTCCCTAAATGGGGAGGTATGATATGAAAAGGGTAATTATATAAATTTTTATTTACCTTGGTACTCCCTAGGAGGGAAAAATGGAAGAATTGGCTTAAAGGGTCCATTCTAGGGGTAGGTCCCAGTTTGGTGATTTGGGGTTTGAAAAATTCCAGAGCTAGTTTGATAAAGGGGTTCCATTCTTTTGGTATTGTTATTGTTCCATAGTTGAGCATGGAATATAGGAGTGGGATATTGGAGATTAACAAAGGAGGCAGAGGATCATGTAGCATCCATTCACGACACAATGTCCATGACAACTCCATAGTGAGTGCCTCTTTCTTTGTACTTGCATTTCATAACTAAGAAAAAGAGAGCAGAGCATAGGCATCACCTTCTAGCTAGGATTTCTCCCATACCATATTTCCTAGGTCACATATCATGTTCATTTGTGTGTTTCTTTCATTTCGGTTTCAATTATTTCTATAATTTTGTGAACTACGCTAATAATAATAAATTTGAGATCTAAGGTAATAAATCACACAATAAAATATTTCAAAATATTGTAAGATCTGTTGGGATGAATTGCTCTAGTGGAATATCCACGACAATTTTCAGATCATATGACGACCATAAGTAGGATTCCGACATTGAATATTGTAATGCTCCTTGATATTGAAAAGATCACTATGTTTTTCTCAATGTGAAAATAAAATATTTTTATCCCGTGTCATCCATGTGGAATCTTGTGTGTTTAATATCCCATTTTTCAAAAATATAAATAGATACATTTATATCAAAAGAACACTGTGACCAAATTGTCCAAAAAGTTAATACAAAATTTATAGGGTAATATTATCCTAAAGGCTTCAAAATTGTTCAAAATTTCAACAGAATTGCTCCATCTCTACATTATTATAAGAGTTGTATAGCTAGAGATAATTACTCGGCTTGTGTATAACCATACAAACTATCATGATAGGAAAGCTATATTGTATAACATCACATAATTCAAGGTTTATTTGGTTCATACCCACTGTGGGTGTTCTTTTTTCTACCAACCTTTAATGATAAGTTGGTTGAAGATTATTTCCTTGCTTGCATAGTGGCTTGCTTGACCATGTCTTCTTCCATGGCTACCATTTGGTCCATTCCAAAGGAACCAATAGAGAGAACAAGGAATATTGTATTCCTCAATTCTTCATACCTAGGCCTTTGTTTAAATTACAACTTCAAGATCCTATCCTGTAAAAATATTAATTTCTCCTCAACTTCCTCTAATCTATAATAATTTCTTTTCATGCTTATTTCCATGTAAATCTATTTGCACTCAAGGTTCTCTAACCGAGCCTTTGAAACGATAAATTATCTTTGAATCCCTTGAAAATCCCTTACGTTTTTGTGCTCCCAATTGTTTCCCCAATGTGAATCCCATGCATATTCTTGAGCTTCATCACAATGCCTTTCGCATATTCAAATTTATCTTTAGAGATCAACATTTTCACTAATAACATATCTGTTTGGATGCTCGTGGGTGTTAGCCATCTTCACAACCTCATGTTGAGTCTAACTCCCAACCACCAATGATCTACACTACTTAACCTACACAAATTCACAAAATTTGTTTCCATTGCAAAATATTTGTGGCCGATGAGAAAGGATGATGGAAAATGTTACCAAGAACGAGCTCCATATTGTTATGAGCATTATACCACATGCTTTGGGTAGTCCCATATTCATAGGATAGTAAAGTATTTTCACCCACAACAACTTATATGATCTTGCATAGAGATTTGATGATACTAATATGGAATTAATCCTTGCCAATGATGCACAATACTTGTCTCTTGTCGATATTTGCATCATACTATGACTTTGAGTTGCGTGTTTCATGACATGCATGTAGTTTAATGTGTATTTCATGGAGTTGGAATTGGATAACATCCCCCCCTTTTTTTTCAATATTCTTGGTGGTAAGAAGTGTCGGGCTGCAGAATTACAAGATTTTTACATTCTCTTTTCCTTATTTTAAAACCCTTTTCACTTACCCATAAACCCACATTAGTCCATTTTAATGTTCGTGCATGGAATTTATGCTCACATTGTTTTCCATTGCAATTCTTAGTATTTCATTGAATTATGATTAACGTTAGGAAGGATTAGTGTATTTTGTGTTTACTTTTGAATACTAACTCGATTTGGGAATTTCCATAGATCCATGTCTTGCACATGTGGGAATCATTCACCACCACCATGGAAACTGTATTTAAAGTATGAATTGTATGGTTTTAATTGTGAAGGATGGATTTTTATAAACCCACTTGTATAAATCCATTATTCTACATTTTTATACGTTCCAAATTAATTTGGGTAGCTACAATTCATTTGTTGTCTATTTCAACTTATGGATTTAATTGTTTGAAGATAAAGAGGACAATTTGTTGGTGGACATGAGTGCAAATTTGATTCTCTACAAGATTTGAAGATCTCCATTGAATATATTATGGATCTAAAAAATCGAACACTATTAAAATTCACTTGGGATGTATGTTGGGCAAGTTGTTATAACCCACATCGCCTAATTCGAATTTGACATTCAAAGGCGTCCTAAATTTGACGGGAGTTAGCAGGGATCATGGAAACCATTTTCTATGTTGGAAATCAGTTGTAACCACCATGCATTCATTAAATCCTCAAGTGGGTTTGATTGGATATTTCCTATTTTTGGTTTCAATCAAGTTCATGTATAAAAGAGAGTGCCTTCTCTATTCTATGGAGGAGGTCTCTTAGAGAACAAGTCCAATTTATGATGGCATATGATAAATATCCGATTTTTAATTTTATTTCTAGTTTACTCAATTTGTTTATGTTGATGCAGTTTAATTAGTTTATTGCTATGTTCTTGGGAGGTAGAGCCCATTCCATGAGAATAGAGCATTGTGTGATTCAATAGTTTTCCATTTTTGTGTTCTTATTTAAGTACTTTTAATTTTGCAAGTATGATTTATTTTCTTTCCAGGTGTGGAGTGTTTTCATTTCTACAATAGGATTTCAATTCATATATTAGTTTTATCAAATCTTTTCGACAACGAGAGCTATGATTTATGGGAAGAGGAAGTGCCTAAATCATGCCAAGAGATAATCTAGTGACAACAATGTCCTAGTAGCATGATCGGTGTTCAAGTACATAAACATTTTCCAAGAAGTGATTGAGCTAGTTTTACGTGAGTTCAACATATTACATGTCTTCATGTAGCTTTGATTTTCTATTTTAATTGCTTGAACAAAGTACATAGGTATAATTTTTTGATTCTCTGTTGATTGATGCTGCAATTTCCTTTTCGTAAAATCATACTAGACAAACTAATGCAAGATAAAAAAATTGTAGCTCACACATACATTGCATGACATCTCGCACACATTTGAACCCCAGATTAACAATTAATGTATGAAATATTTAATTACTAAGGTAATTAATCAACCCAACAAGAAGCATGCATGATTTTCCAGTCTACCTGTCAAGGAATTTGACAATCACATAAAATTATAGAATTTTATGAATTCAAAGCTTCCTACTATTCTTTGTGCTCTATAGACCAACTTGCTCAAATGATTTTCTTGTGGAAATAATTAATAGACCATATGACAAATAATTGCCAAGGAGTCCCATACCATTGAGATCTAATTTATTCCCATCTGCTTTAGGATCATCATATTCCAAAAGTGCAAAAGCTTTGGTTTGGTTGTTGGTGGTATCTCCTAGTCCCCACACAAAGGTTTCTTCCCAATTTCCTTCGACATCAAGGATGAACCCCCCTTGCATTTTCCACCTGTGAATTTCCTTTCAAGGCTCCATCAAAGAAAAGATAATGATTATTTTTGTTTAGAATCCATCTCTGTAATTACTCCCTTGTCTGTCTTAATTTGAAACATCACTTTGTTTCTAGCTAGCCAAACCTTCCAGGTTAGATATAGAGGTGTTTCCATCCCCACTCTTTTAAAAATGGGCTTGTTTTGAAAGGTACCTCTATATTTTTTGTTCCAGATCCATAATATCTCCTTTAATGTTTGAGGCATGACAATTGGTTTTCCTATTTTTGTAAAAGTTGAGCTCCATACTGGCCTTGTGTATTCATAGTCCATGAACATATGCACTAGATTTTCTTCATTCATATTGCATAGTAGGCATCTTTATGGTCCTTGAATTCCTCTTTTATTCAAATTTTCAGCCATCAAAACCTTGCCTTGAATTAAATTCCAATTTTTTTTTGGTAATTTGTCTCCGTTTTATATTGTCTTCCATATTGTTGATCTTAGTGATTGGGTTCTTTATTGGATCTGAGCAAAGTATCCCTTTTTAACTGAATAGGAGTCCCAACCTCTATTGTCTATGATTTCTTTGCATAGTGAAGCTACTCTACAAAGATTATAAACCAATATACATTTCTCCTTTAAATTTTATGGGTTGTTCAAAATATTTTATTTTTTCCAAAGTCTAGATGCAGAGATATCCCACTCATATATATTAGAAAAAAGGTGAATGTTGTGTGATTGCATCCATTCCCTTAGGCCATTGATCTCCTAAATTTGATTCAATGGAGATTTTTCAAGAATTCAATATTCCTATAGATGGATTTTCTAACCTTTTCCAGGAACTTAAGAGAGTCKACCTTGAATAGGGTGAGTCACTACTTTACACAACTTCCAAATTGATGAACCCCTTCCCTCCATAATAAAAAATTCTAAACATATAAGGTGACTKGMCTATAAGTAKTTTTTATTAAGTATATACTTCCACTACACTTTCTTGTCAATCACTAATATGCATAGTGTTTCTTCCCCCATTGCCAAATTCATTAACTGAGGTTATTTGATTGGAATGCCACCCCATTCTAGCGATGTTTTTACAATGCTCTAGTTTATGATATGGAACTTATTTGAGTTAGTTTTACCTCATTGCAACATAAAATTTTATATATCCCTCCCAATAAATTGCTTAACCCCAATTGGATCAAGAATAATAAAATATTTAAACAAAGGAAAAGAGGAAAGGGTAGATTTAATCARAATCACTCTTCCTACTAGATTGATCCACTGTTCTCCCCACCATTGCATTTGATTTTGAATTTTTTGAATTATGATTTTCGAGTCAACAACCTTTGGTAATACAAACATGATAGGAATCCTCTATTATTTGAATGGAGACCATTTTAGGACACATCGAAACTAAAGAATCCTAGCAATGGAATTGAATAATTGGGGAGAAACATTCCACCCATATATGTTGCTTTTCCTTTTATTGATTTGACCTTTTTAATCATTCATAAAATTATCTAACATCTCCTTAAATCGCTTCGTAGTGATAACCGATGCCCCACCCAAAATAAACATGTTATCTTCAAACAAAGAGTGATTTATTTCATTTACTCCTCAAACAATTGATATACCTTGCAAATTTCGTTGTTCTAGTCTTCCACTCTAGGAATTTAAGGTAATAATATAAAGAAGGGGGGAAAGAGGGTACCCGTACCTCAAGCCTCATTTTCTTTGGAAGAAATGGGTGGGCCTACAATTGACCAAGGGGGCCATCCGAGGGAAACCTTTGCATGCATTAATCTAGTTTATAGATGTATCTATGAAACTAAACACTTTTAGGACTAAAAATTGTTAGAAAAACATGATCGTGAAGCAATAAAAATAAGACAAATGTGGAAATAAAACAAAGAAGATACACAATACAATAGAGACATAGATATACGTGGTTCACCCAGTGTGGAATACATCCACCATAGAAATTTCCAGGCACTTCCTTTATTATTATCCAACAAATTAATGGATACAACCTACAACACACCCGCTGTAACTTCATCTTCTTTCTCTCATAGTCTCCTCTCTCAGAATGTAATATACCAAATATAAAATGTATGCAGAACATAAATAAAATGCTAGAAATGGCAGAATAACAACAATATAACCATAATATTCACCACAATAGCACTGAAATGATATGAGAATAATAACATAAATAACACTTTGAATCTGAAAGCATTGTTCGCGGGCCTCTTCGAGGGGGAAACCTCCAATTGAGCAGAGATCTATTACAATAATATCCAAGTTAGGGTTATCATACCCTTGACTCCTATTTATACTAAAAAGAAGCATCTATAGGAAGATCCTTTTGGCAGCGAAAGCTTCTATTAGGTTTTCTTACATCCACCTTATTCTATTTTATTGAAAGGCCTTATTATTATTGACCTTTGTTACATCCGAATATATTTTTCTACCTGTGTGTGGGTTAGGACCCTAACATGTCCACCCCCTAAAAAACAACCTTTTCCTCAAGGCTTGATATGAGGAAATTGTTGCAGAATGGTCACTGGTTCCCAAGTGGCATCTGTTGGAGTTGTATCTTTCCACTGGACTAGCACTTCCTTGATGGTTCTCTAACGTAGGTGACACTCACGCTGGTCTGAAATTGCTTCTGGCTGTAGCCAAATGGATCCTTCTTCAACTAACTCTGGAAGGTTGGCTTGAATTTGTCACTTAGCTCCAATCACCTTCTTTAAGCATGAAACATGAAAAACATGATGTATCTTTGAATGGATGGGCAAAGCTAACTGATAGGCTACTTGTACCACATGCTTGAGAACGGTATAATGACCATAAAATTTGGGCGCTAGCTTCTAACAATGGTCGGCCTTGAGGGAAGTTTGCTTGTAAGGTTGCAGTAGAAGAAACACTTGATCCCCTTCTGCAAATTGACGTTAAGAGCGACCTTGATCTGCTTATTGCTTCATGTGATTTTGTGCCATGGCCAAATTCTCTTTGAGGTTACGGAGAATAGTATCTCAAGCTGTAAGTGTTAGGTCAACCGCTTGGACCTTCGAGGCACCCGATAAGTATGAGAGAACTAAAGGTGGCTTCTATCCATATACCGCTTCAAAAGGAGTCATGCATGTAGTTTTATGGTATGAAGTGTTGTACCACCATTCAACTAGGGGTAACCATTGATCCCACTGATTTTTCTTTTCCGAGGCAAAACACCTCAAATATGTTTCCAAACACTTGTTGACAACTTCCGTTTGGCCATCAGTCTAGGGATGATAAGCTATGTTGAGATGCAATTCAGTGCCTTGTATCTTGAACAATTCTTTCCAAAAATTGCTTGTGAATGTTGGGTCATGATCAGAAACAATAGAGTGCGGGATGCCATGAAGTTTGAAGACCTGATCCATGAAAATTTGAGCCACTATGGATGCTGTAAACGGGTGTTGAAGGGCACAAAATTGAGCATACTTGGAAAGGCGGTCAACAACCACCATGATGATTGATTTATTTCCAGATTTGGGTAAGCTAGTAATAAAATCCATAGAGATATTCTTCCAAATAGCAGGTGGAATCGAGAGCGGTTGTAGTGTGCCCAGAGATTTGACTGTTTCTCCCTTGTTGCATTGACACACATCACATTCAATGACAAAGTTACGAATGTCCTGTTTCATACCATCCCAGAAAAAGAAACGTTTGACCCTGTCATAGGTTTTGGTGAACCCGAAGTGCCCTGCTGTGGGTCTAGCATGAAGCTCAGAAAGTACCGTGGATTTAAGCTTTGATTGTTTACTTAAATACAAACGGCCTTTGTATCGAAATTCATCATGGAGCCAAGAGTACCCTGGGGAAGCTGGAGCATTGGACTGCAATTGTTGGATTAGCTGTGAACTTTTGGGATATTGTAGACATTCCTGGCGAACGACTTGGAGCCAATCTGGTACAATGAATGAAAGAGAAAAAATGGATCCTTCATCTTCATATTTTCAGGAAAGTGCATCCACAACCACATTGTCTTTTCCTTTCTTGTAAATGATCTCATAATCATATCCAAAGAGCTTAGTCACCCATTTTTGTTGTTTTGGGGAGGAAATGTGTTGTTCCAGAAAATACTTGAGGCTTTGATGGTTTGTCTTAATTTGGAAACGTTGCCCCAATAGATAAGGGTGCCACAGATCAACGACATGCAGAATAGCCAACATTTCCTTTTCATAGATGGATTTGTATAAGGACAACACCGATTCCTTTCCCTGAGGCATCACATTCCAACACAAAGGTATTTTTTAAATCGGGAAGGGCGAGGAATGGAGTGGTGCACATGGCAATATTCAAGGTTTGAAAAGCTTGGGCAGCGGCTGGAGTCCAAGTGAAAGAGTTCTTTTTGAGGAGAGCAATGAGAGGTGCAACAATCTTCCCATAATTCTTAACAAACTTGCGATAATACCCTGCTAAGCTCATAAATCCACGCAAGCTCTTAAGATTCTTTGGGTGAGGCCAGTCTTGCATAGCTTCAATCTTTTTAGGATCCACCCTGACTCCATTCTTGCCAACCAGATGGCCCAAATATTCTACTTCTGATGCACCAAAAGCACATTTAGACTGTTTCAGGAAAATTTGGTGTTGAGAGAGTAGATGGAGCACTCGATCCACATGAGCAAGATGGTTTGTCCAAGTTTTTCTATAGATGAGGATATCATCAAAGAAAACTAAGACAAAATGGTGGAGAAAAGGACTAAAGACATGATTCATGAGGCTTTGGAAGGTGGAGGGGGAATTACACAAGCCAAAGGGCATGACCAAAAACTCATAGTGGCCCTCATGAGTTCTAAAGGAAGTATTGGGAATGTTTGCCTCTTTCATACGTATCTGGTGGTAGATCGAAAGAAGATCCAGTTTAGTGAAGAATTGGGTGCCACTCAATTCATCTAGGAGGTCATCAATGACAGGAATGGGGAATTTGTCTTTGATGGTAAGTTTGTTGAGGGCATGGAAGTTAGGACACATTCACTAAGAACCTTCCTTCTTCAGGACCATGACCACAGGAGAAGAGTAGGGTCTTGTGCTAGGGAAGATAACGCATGCATTAAGGATTTCCTGGACCATTTTCTCAATTTCATTTTTTTGGGAAAAGTGGTGACGATACAGATGGATATTGGGAGGAAGGCTTCCGGGTACAAGGGGAATGGAATGATCATGAACACCACGGGAAGGAGGGAGTCCTTGGGCAATGGAGAAGACCAATTGATGTTTAGAAATGATGGCTTGGAGGTCTTACGGGACCGAGGATGTCTCTGTTGCTTGTATGGCATGGAGTTGGGCAATAACACCAGAATGACGTTTTTTGAGAAGATTTTCCATGCGATGGGAACTAATGATCTCAGGTGAACCGGGTTATCCTTATTGTTACTTGTGCATAGATCACTATTTTCCTCTTCTAATTTTAGTTGTGTGGTGAGGACTACTACCAATGGTGGATAGCTCATCTAARACTAGAGGGCCATCCCTTACCTAGTGGGAAAGCCACACAAAGACACTTATGCTAGAGGGTGATCCACCAGTAACTAAGTGGGAGGCATTTAAAACCATCATSAAATCCTAGTTCTACCCTATCGGGTATGTAGAGGACCAKTGGATCTRTTGGCATTACTTCAGGAAGAGGCAAGGGAAAAGTGTGCAGGAGTACATCATTGAATTGAAAAAAAATGGCGATTATGTTGGGTATATCTCCCAAGAACCCAAACATACTCCTTAAGTATCCAGGGAKTCTACATAGTCATTTATGGAAGCAAACGATTCTCTTTAAACCTGAGACAATTGATGATGCCTGTGTGCAAGAATAGTACCTAGAGAACATAGGAAATAAGAAAGGACAACCAAGTGGTTCCAAACAGAAAGACCACCAAGTTGCTTCCAAGGAGGGGAAGAAGAAGTGGAAAGGAAGGGATGTGACTAACTATTTGTGGTAGTTGACATGTTTAGCAAGATGTGCATTCTTATGCCTTGTAAAAGCACCATCAAAGGACAAGAAGAAACAAACATTTTCTTTGAAAAGGTTCAAGTGCACTTTGGGATACTAAGGAGTATAATCCCATATAGGGATATCATATTTCTTAGTGCCTTTTGGACTACACCTTGGGAGAAGATGGACACCAAAGAAAAGAGATCTACAATTTTCCATCCATAAAAATATGGGTAGTGTTACTGCTCAAACTCTCACCTAGAAGGAAAATTCCTAACCTCAATGGGACAACCTAGAGGCATTCTCAGGCAAGCTACCCATTGTCACCTCGATGGCCTTGTTGAACACTTGAGACTAAGAAAAGAAGCTCCCCTAGCCTAATGGGGAATCTCTAAGGGTCAATCCAAGCTAAATCAGTATAGATGGAGTGTGAGTGTTTTACTTAGCTTAGATTGAATTGTAAAGATTGGGATCAAATAATCAAATGCCATTTACATGTGAATAAATTATTGAACATGCAAATTGCTTATTTGATTACTTTGAGTAACACAAGTGTTTAAATGTATTATGAGTTATCCAAACCTGTGTGTGACAATGCTGGAAATGATTTATATGTATTGCAGTTACAATATTCCTTCACGTGAAACTAGATTTTCCTTATAACCAAATGATAACTCAACCATGTATCATGTAATGATGCATTAATGATCCAAACCAAGACTTAAGAGAATGTAATGTCCATCGAGGCATGCTTATATATGAACAATTATTCCACCCATCACCATAATGCGAGAGTGTTTGATGTGGCCATACTCAGTCAAAGTTCCACCTTCAAATTACAAATCATTATGAACACTCATATACCAAATTTGAGATTCAATCATAAACACATTAGGTGTAAGAGTGCCTAACACCACATGATCCAATAAGTTCTCAGAAATTATCAAGTGCATGAATTCATGAGATATTTCCAATATTTGGTTATGAACCACCACATATTAATGAAGCTTATGATATGACTCATTCAAGACTTGGAGTTGTCAACCAACACTTATTCGAAACAAGGAACACAAATCTACTCATAATTCCATTTTAAAGTAGCAAAGGTTACTTGAGTGAATCATTRTTTAGATCGATTCCCCAAGTATATTAAACCAACAAATCTACTCATAATTCCATTTTAGAGTAACAAAGGTTACTTGAGTGAATCATTGTTTAGATCGATTCCCCAAGTATATTAAACCAATATTTAAAATGGGCTCATTAAATGAATTGGAAACAAGGATCAAAAATCTACTTATAATTCCATTTTAGAGTAGCAAAGGTTACTTGAGTGAATCATTGTTTAGATTGATTCCCAAGTATATTAAAACAACAATTAAAACTGACTCATTAAATGAATTGTTTCAGCATATGAGACATCGATTTAGACATGAAGCATGAACTATGAAATAACAATGTGTCTGTTGTAAATTCTAGATTAGAACAGATTGTTTGAAACCAATAGAAAACATAAATATTACCACCATAGAATTACCAAGTAGATTCACAATTGGACAACACAAGTGAGGTAGAATATGAGATTTTTTTCCCAACTTTAGTTATGTAGACACTTTGCCAAGCCAACGAGTGAAATCATAAAATTCACAAGGTTCGAGATACCCCAACATTCACTCAAGCAAAATTTGTGTCTATTTATTACATGGTAAATCCTTTGAGGCAGTTCGGTTGAGCTCAAATTTAGAATTATTTTGGACTCTATTGAACCAACACAATATTTTAAAGAATAATAATTAAACTACTGAGAAACGAATGTTATAAGATCAATATATTTGACAGAGCATTATCACCCATGAATCATCATTGTTAAGTGCTTGAGATAAGATAGTATTTAACATAATCATATGTTTATTTCCTTTAGATGATACATCCAAGCATCCACTAAAACTTTATTAACCCTCATTTAGCAAATAATTCAACTTTAGATTCAAAATTGAAGCACAAATTTGATTAAATTCCAGATTAAATTCATATTTTAGCTTGAAGCATTTATCCCAAAGGAAACTTAGAGTTGAAAATTAAATGCAATTTCTTTAATTTTTATTGCATCGTTTGGGTTCACTGGTGATTTAAGGTCGCAAATCATTTTTAAATTTAGGAAGTGAATGCCAAGTCAGCATTTCAACTCCTCAACCAATCAAATAAACAACAAGAGAGTTAACATGTATCAAATTCATTTGTTGTAGGCCATAAACCACAAAGAAATCTCAGATGATGTAAGTTAACTTTGAGGTGAAACGTCACACCCTTTAAGCAAATCATAGAGAAAATTTAAGTGCTAGTCTAACCCTTAAAGATGTTAAGAAACATGTTCATTAAAATCCATCAACTGGTACATGTTCCAGCAAAATAAATGTAAGACGACATGCCTTAAGTTGCAGGTCGCTTAGGGGTTTTGTATCATCGATTCCATATATATAATTATTCAGATAAGAATTAGTTGCAACACTTAATAGTTGTGAATGCAAAATATGCCAAACACATATCTAATGAAATTGCAACAGATTCCAAACATGAGTGATAAAATCACAAACCCTTCCAAACATTAAGGTGCCAAGCATGTCACACCTTATATTTGATGTATTTCCAACATTTAATGAAATAGATTCATGTGGAAAATTTAGTTTACTCTAGACATCGATAATTCCATTCTTTGAATTACTTGGATCTATGAAAAATAAATCAACTTTGGAACAAAATATCCAAGTTATTTCACTAGTTAATTGCTTGTTGAAGACAAGAACTAGTGAAGCCTACAAATTGTTAGTATATCAAACATTGTAGCAAACAATTTGCATAAATATCTAAGCCTATGCTAGATCTGAAAGAAGTTAGCCATAAGACTTGGACTAGCAATCTAGATCTACAAATTTAACTTGATCAAACTTTGGATTGCCAATAAATAAATAAATAACTTTTAAACGATGACTAAAAATGCAAAGGAAGACCAGTGCCAACTCCACTTGGTCTATGGGGTACACTTGATCTATTCTTGAGCGACATTCTTGTATCTCTAGTACTTGATGTCAAACCATAAAGGATTTTTTAGTGAGCTTCAAGCTTGGATACCCGAGACACTACACAAATCTAGAGAAGATTAATCCTACGAGGACTTAGCCTAAGTACTACAATATGAAATTTTAAACTAAGCCTAAGGTAAGAGAATAGAACCCTAAGATATCTATGCTCAATAAAATAAGTTTAAGCTTAGAATTTCATACAGAAAAGAGATATGAGACATCCATCATTTCTTCCTAGAAACCTGCAATGTTAAATACCCTCTATGATAGCTCTAGAACATATACTAAAAAATTAGACAAGTCTCATACTAGAAAATAGGTAAGCATAGCCCAATGGGTTAGCTCGAGTGGTTGAGTGCTGTGGTTTACAAGCAAGATGTCACAGGGTGAAATCCCTGAGCATATATATTGTAGAGATTGTTGGGGGCCTCACTCGATGTCCCCATCGGGTTAGGTTTCCAAAAATGAAACTTATCGATTTATCTTCCGTACCATCCTTGAAATGAGGGGAAGTAACTGGAGGGTTTCCTGGGATGTGTATTCCATAAAAAAAAGAAGAAATAAGGCAAGGAAGTTCTTCCAATTGATTTCCACCAAATAGAAATGAAAGACGATCCCTCCTTATATAGATAAGGCACCTTACAAAAACCATGGAATGAAAACCATGTGCCAATATAATGTGCTGAAGCAAAACCTTGAGCTAGAACAAGAGGCACTCTCAATACCATGTGAAAAAACCACCAAGAGAAGTCAAATGGTCCAAAAGGTGATGGGCCCTTATGAATGAGCTCTAAACACCCACACATGTGGTTAAGAGAGAGAAAATGCACCCTCCACGTGTTCTAACGATTCACACGTGTGCCTCCAAGAAGTAGGACATCGAGTGGTCAAACATGGTGATAATTTTCCTGCGGAAAATTTTAGTCGGATCATAACTAGGTCATCTTTTACTTGATTTTCTATTATAACCCCATTTCGGAAATCCCATGACCATTCCACATCCAATGCCATTTATATGGTAAAATTATGGGCAATCTGTCAAAAAATAATGTTTCTTGAAGCTAGTTTCCCTCAAAATATGTGCTAAAATCATCTCATAACCACCTTTAACCACCCACACATGTAAGAATATTCCTACAAGAAGACAAGAGCTCCCTCATGAGGTGGTCTAGGTGGCATGCATGATGATGTGGATTCCATGTCATCATCCAATGAACTGTCAAGGATCCCAATGCAGTGACACGTATCTTGATGTATTGTTATGGATCCCAAGAAAAATAACATAGATCCCATGGTAGATGTATGTGTATGTATGTTGGTACACAAATCCCAAGGCAATATCATGGATCTTATAGCAAGTACACAAATCTTGAGGCATGGTACACAAATCCGAAGGTGTAGATGCCACCTCGAGGCATGTACATAGATCCCAAGACATAGATGCCACCCTAGTGCATGTAAACATATCCCAAGGCATAAATGCCACCCCGATGCATGTACATGGATCCCAACGCAGCGAACCCACTTACAATAATGGGTCAAACCTCCTTACAAGTCATTAGGTGATGCACACTAAGTGATCTCCTCTAGGAACATTGTGACATAAGTTAATTTTAGTGTTTGGTTAAGTTTTACCATGGGGGGACAACCTTAACCCTTATTACATATGACAAATCCTAGACAAGGGGTTTTTCCTAGATCACTAAGTTAGAGATAGGTAAATATGATGGATAACCTATGGAAGGGGAAGGAAAACTTCATGTATTGACCTTCAAAGTTGTGTATGATGGTGTGAAGGTCTTTTGTCTTGTCCAACTAGCCTTTAAAACTAGGAATATTAATTAATTCCATGTGTAAGTCTTTAAGAGGGAGATTTTCTTAGAGTTACTACCTTGGTGCTTTGTTTTACTAGCCCTTTTATATTTTCCTTTGGTCCTTTCTTTAGATATGCATTTTTAAGCATACGACTTGGGGGTAAGGACTTTTTAATGAGTTGGAATAGCTTTAACTTCATTATTTTTTAATTTTTAACTTCCATGCTCTTCACCTCTAGCCTTTTTTGGGGCTTTATTTGACCTAGGATTCTATATGATGGAGTCTTCATTTTCTTTGTTGGACCTTACTGAATGACATTTGACAAGTAAAAAATGAGCGAGAGTTACTTTTTATGAACACAATGGAAGGGAGAGAAAGATGTAAAGTGTTAAGTATGGATGGGGATATGAGATACACTACCTTAACCAAATCCCTAACAGTATAAATTGACCCAAGACGTGATGACACTTCTAAAGGATAATTGTGTTCCCCATGGTATGACAAGGAAAATAATAAAACCATTAATGTTATGAAGTGTTATTAGATCACACTTTAGTGTTTACCATGTTCACAACCAACTTAGAAGTTATAACACCATGTCTAAGTATCAAACCGATACATGAGAGCATAACACATCAAGTGAAGTGAAGAAAACTAAACTGGAGTACCATGTCCTTGTGCAATAAAATCATAATGTACCCAATGCATGTGTCATCTAAGGTGTAAGAGGAATACGTTGACAAACCATGGTTGAGTCATATGAAAGAACTCGTGAGTGATGTGAGGCTAGATAATCATGTATTTTATGGAAGAACTCAAAGAACAAGTTTGAATCAAAGGATATGAGAATGAGAGCTCATGCAAGAAGCAACACCACACCCTTGAGAGGGTGGTTCTAGAAGTAGTTATCCCCAAGGGAGAAACATGTAGACAAAAGTAGTCAATAAGACATTGGTTCAACTTTTGAGGGGTTACAATTGGAAGAATCCAAAGACCTAAGATGCAAATCTGATTTATATTTAACACTCTTATAACATAGTGGTCCACACTTCTACTAGTAAGTCCCCTATTGAAACTTGTTTTGGGTATCTACCACCATATCCCTCGAATGTTTCATATGGAAAACAAGGATGAGTGATGGAATACATCATGGGAGATGCATTAAAAGTAGAGAATTTTGGTGAAAAGATTAGGCATATCCATTTGCAAGTATAGAAGACATTGAAGAAGTCATAGGAAAAGTACAAGACCTGACATGATCACCACAAAATTGAGAAAACATTCAAGGTGGGAGACAAAGTTTGGTTGCATATTAACAAAGAAAGGCTATAGGGTCTTGGTAGAAGATTTGTGGTATGTTTTTTTGAAGTATTGGAGAAGGTGGGTGATTATGACTACAAACTTAGTCTACCCTCATATATGTGCATTTACTCAATAATGAATGTGGAAATTTGCGTTAAGTGAA